>OY856410.1:233049406-233111906 GCA_963693085.1 Alisma plantago-aquatica
ATATATATATATATATGGCCATTCATTTGCTACCCGCATGGGTAACTAACCTGAGTTACCCGTGTTTTTTAATAGGAAGATATGTATTTGTAATGACACAAATAACATTTGTAACGAGATGACCAAATTTATAATACAAATACTCATTTTGTATTACAACGTAAACTGCTGCCGTATCATTTTTACTGTAACTAGACATGTAATATAAAATGAGTGTTTGTATTACAAATTTGGTCATCTCATTACAAACGTCTGTCTCATTACAAAAGGAACCTTTCTATTACAAAATAGATCCACGGGTAACTAAAGTTTTCTACACGCACAGGTAGTAAATATATGCCCTATATATATTCATATATATACATACATATATATATATACATATACATACATACATACATATATATACATACATACACACACACACACACTATATATATATATATATATATATATATATATATATATATATATATATATATATATATATATATATATATATATATATATATGCTAAAAGAATTGCATACCCGAGTACATGTACCCATCTTAAATAGTGATGATTGTAAGACTCTATAAGACAGTCCAACCTTATGGATGTGAAAAATGCACCTTGGATAATATGTGTACTAAAAATCATCGCAATCTGATATTCCCAACTCATGTAATGAATGAATATACATTTTTTCTAATCAATGGCAACTTGCAAAATTTGCATAAACTGGTGAATGTGATATAGCTATATCTTATGATATACATGAGTTATGGCTATGATTTTTTAAGCATGTCTAATCTAGACGATTTTGCTTGAATCCATCTGGTTAGATTTAATTTATGTATTCCACATGTTCCATTTTAATGGATGGTACATATAAGTTACATGTACCATCCAGTACACACTTCTTAAGCCATATATATATATATATATATATATATATATATATATATATATATATATATATATATATATATATATATATATATATAGGGTGTTCATTCGTTGCCCGTGCGGGTAGCCTGAATTTTCACTACCCGGTAACCAAAAAAGTAATTCTCCTAGCTAAAAAAGTAACTCTGCTGGCCAAAAATGTAACTCTGTACAAAATATACATCAGATATATATAAAGACGGGTTTTTTTATTTTGGAGGGACAAATGATATTATTTTTGGCTAAAATTTTTTGGAGAGCTAGACAAAATAGTCCTCTACAATTGCGAATTTTTTTTTAAAAAGTGGTCAGAAGGGTGGGCGGGTTGCTACCCGCGCGGGCAATAAAGATGGCCCCTATATATATATATATATATATATATATATATATATATATATATATATATATATATATATAGACACACACACAGAGAGATATATATGGCTGTTTTTTTAATACCCGTGCGTGTAGCCAGGATTTCACTACCTGGCAACCAAAAAAGTAACTATTCTGACCAGAAAAGTAATTCTGCTATAAAAAAAATAACTATGTTGATCAAAAAGTAACTATACGACTAAAAAAGTAATCCCATACAAAATACACAACATATATATATATATATATATATATATATATATATATAGTGTTTTAAAATTTGTTGTAAAACTCAACAGTTTGCAAGGTAAAGTAACCCTCTACATGTCAAAAGTAACCAACTTGAAAAAAAGTAACCGAAATGGGGGGTGGGTAGCTACCCGCGTGGGTATTAAAGATGGGCCATATATATATATATGTGTGTGTGTGTATAGGACAATGATCTACTGAGAAACATATCTTAGTGAGAGCATGAGAGGCATTTGAATAACTCTCCATAGGGACCAACTTTGTATAATCCAACCTATAAAAGTATACCTTAATCTTTACCTTCCTACAAATTTTCATCATCATCGAACTTATGTAGCATTCACAACATTAGAATACTTTTCAACGTTCTATACTGAATTTCAGACTAACCGTTGGATGTAAAAATTGTATATTGTACATATGGGCATGTAAATAATATCTGATTGTACTGATTTTTTGTGAGAAGGTAAATGAATGGATGCTTTTCACATCTATATGGTCAGATTTTGAAAAAAATATGTAAATCTTTAGTTATTCAAATGTCTCTCATACTCTCACTGTAAGATGTTTCTCACTGGATCTCTACCTTATATATATATACATACATATTTACATACATACATACATATATATACATATACATATACATACATATATATATATATATATATATATATATATATATATATATAGTCAGGCTAGAATACACTCAAGTGTGTTTGCATATCAAGACTATTTTTTACAAAATGTAAACTATTGATCTTCACCGTCATACTATAACTAGGCTACATACAAATTTTGAGCTCATTTGGATGAGTGTAAGTCACTCATCGAAGGGCAACAAAATCGACGCGCGAAACTAATTTGAAATGTATAATTTTTGCGGACTTCATAACATGAGCTATACATATCCAAATGTGCTCAAATTTTTCGTATGAGTTGTTCATAAGATGTTTAAGAAGATCAATGGATTAGATTTTCAAAAAAAATATTGCATCATGAAAAACTACTTGAGTGTATTCCGCTCCGGATACACTCGAGTGTATTCTAGCCTAACTATATATATATATATATATATATATATATATATATATATATATATATATATATATATATATATATATATATATATATATATATATATGAGAAATCCCATTTTACAATTTTTACATGGTACTAGGGAATTGAACAAATGAAAAGATAGGGGTGTCACCTTCTCTAGCTCTCATATATCTCACTGGACTCTATATTACTACCCAACCACTATGGTTGTATCATATTGTAGAGAAAGTGCTAAAATGTTGTATCGTAGTGCTAGTACATAGCATGGAACCTAACTACCACATTGTAATGACAAGTACTGTCACACTTAAGCACAATGCTTCTGCTTTAATTTTTTCATCTTTAATTGATTTATGTATTTACTATTTCTCTCGTATCCACTATTGTTTTAGCTTACTTGAACTTGATATGGATTATATTCCAACTTGGTGTACGTTCATTTTCTATACCACCTTCACCATTTCAGCCTATATACATGTTTTCTTCACGGAATCAACTACTTTTAATCCCCATAAGGTCACACCCGTACAGAGAAACAACTGTCATTTTCATTCATTCATCTTATTATTTATGGGTCTAAAGGGCACTATCACCACCTAACTGATCACTTTAATGGTACTTCTCAGCTACCTCGTAGATTAAGCAAAGCAATATTAATACAGTCATCTCATGTATTTTAGTTTATATCCTAAACTTGGGTTGATAATGGGCAATGGATCAAAATTGTGTTAGTCTAAGTCAGATTATGTGGGATCACGTGTCCCAATGCTAAATTTGACAAGAGGAATACAAGAAGGGTGTCTAATATATGGAAGGTTTGACCATCAAACTTCCCTCATGAAATGATTTTGAAAGTTTACTCTATAATTGTCACACTAAGATGAACCGGAACCTATGATTTTCTTTCCTCTGACATAGATACCCTTTGGAAATTACGAGTTGTTTTGCTTTCTTTCTGGCTGACTTACTCATTGTACTGTAAGTTTGATTATACTTGCTACCATTTTAAGAATTAGCATACGTTCACCTACTATAAATCATTCTTTTTCATTTTATGTGCTTACTATTTGCCTTCTAAAAATTTGTCTCTTATATCCTAATCTCGGAGAGATCATAAGCGGTGACTGAATCTGCTGTTCAAAAGATGTCAGTATAAAATGGGCGAGGAATTTTTCGGGTTCATCCTCGTTGATACTACTATGTCCATACCCACCATTCATTAAGAATGAAAATTTGAAGAGACGTCGACAAATCAAGTGTCATCTACTCATTAGCAAACATAGTTTTCAGCTATAGTTGACTGACGGATCCTATACAGGGCTCGGGCGGGCCATGGCCCCCACCCATAATTTTTAGAAAAATATTTAGTAATGTGATACCATGTTGGAATTAAAAAAATATTGTGTTAGATGGTGTTGACGCCCCGCCCCCCCAACAATTAGAAAGATCATTAGTGGTTATTCAAATATAATTCATATAGTACAATGCAATTATATATCATTAAACTAATTGACCTGTCAAATATATTTGAATTATATTATGAATTTATATTAATGGCCAATTGTCTTTTTTTGGAACATTTTGTTTCAGCGACCATAACACAATAATATAATGTAATTACAACTGATTCATTTAACAATAATGTATAAATATAAATTAAAAGAAAATTGTAATTCACATATGTACAGAGATGGATGTGTTGATTCAATCAAATATGAATATGCCACTTAACTGTAGAGTATATTAAAAAGTGATAAACTTCTAAACTAGTAAACTTATAGCATATATTTAAAAATCAAATTTATCAATCATTAATTAGAATCATAATCACACTATTATTATTAGATAGTCTTTCTGTTATATAAAATTATTATAGATAAGATTGTGCTAAGTTTGGTATGTGGTGAATGAACGGGAGGGAGGAGAGGAAAATAGAGTAGGGATAAGATGACATTTTTTGTTTCTGAGAGAATCGCTCCCATAGAAGCGCCACAATTGTGACCCCTCCAGACAGCGTAAACTCTCGAGGCATGAGAGGGTGTGGTCCGGTCATCCCCTCCTGCGCCCAATCAAATTCCTATTATTTTTCACAGAGCGCCTTCGGCGTGATTCAAACTCGGGTCCTTCATCTAGACATATTTATTTTAGTGTTTGATTTGTATAACAATAGAAAGCTAAGGATGCCATAAATGAAAACAAAATGAGTCCCGTTTGAACTATATTTATATTTTTATATTTATTTGAGATACAAAATATTTTAACTATATCTCAATATATTTATTAGTAAATTCTTATCTAAGTATCTATCTTTCCTTTATGTTTGAAACTTTTTCACTCCAAATTATGTACAAATTTTAGCCAGTTATCTTCATTTTCCTCCATGTTTCCACTTTAAATTTCTTCCATTTGATATAAATTATATACATGACTTTTCATTTCTAACAAAAAAATTTACCTAATGGTATTCAAAACTTTTTCTATGTATAGTTTTCACCCCCTACTTTTCCTTCATGTGCTCCATCATGCTTTCTGTTTCATTTATGATATTTCTTGCCATAGGTTCCTCTTCTACTTTTCTCATCTCTAATTTTATTAGAAAAGGTGTAGTATTAAACACAAAACAATATTTATCATTCTTTTCTTTCTATTCCCCTTCATTTCCTTCAATTTGTCTTGCCAAATTAGAAGAAAAATGTTTTCTCCTCCCTTTCCTATCATTCATGACATATCATATGAACCTTTTCATTTAGGTATTTACCATTGATCAGTCTATTAAAAAGAATTCAATGAAACTAGTAATTATATATTAACCAAGTCTTATTTTATCACATCTTTTATCTGTGATTAAGAACCACATCTTTTAGGGGATTTATGTTAGTAAATCTTCATGTATGTCATCAAATTTCTTCATTTTCAAATTTCATATCATGTATTCATATATAAAGTGAACATATTCATCTCGTTTTTGACTCTTTTGATCTCTATCTTCAATTTTAGATATTAATGTCTGTAAAGATATTTATCAATATAAAATTTTGTTACAAAAATAATGAATTTCTTGTTGACAATATCTTTATTAATTTTGAAAGAGATATTGAGTAAGCATTAAAAATGACTTGATTATTATTGGTTAGAAGATAAATCAAAGTAAAGATCATATTTTACACGTAGAACACTAAAAACTAGTTTCAAAAGTATATTTTAATTTTTAAAAATATCTAAATTTTTTATTATGATTTTATACGTTAACTTTTTTATGTCAAAGTTTAAGAGAGAAAATACATAAATTCTAACATTAATCAAACTTTTAACTTGTTTTAACTACAAAGATCATATTTTACATGTAAAACACTAAAAACTAGTTTCAAAAGTATATTTTAGTTTTTAAAAATATCTAAATTTTATATGTTATCTTTTGTATGTCAAAGTTTAAGAGAGAAAATATATAAATTCTAACTTTAATCAGACTTTTAACTTGTTTTAACTGTATATGAATGCTTTTGGATGACCCAAAGGTTGGGGTCAAGATCTGCCACTGTGGCCCCAATGACACTAGTACTCTATAGAATATTGAAGTAAACATATTACTTGAATCCTTAGTATCATACCTCATATAATAAAAATCATGGATATTATTCCTTTTCATCATGCCTCTAATGACATGCTAATACTTTGGCAAATGATAGACCGACACTAACACTTATATTTTAATTTTAGTTTCTTTCTTGTATTTAAAATATTATAGGTACTCTTCGATTGTAATAAAATATATATAACAAATTCATCAATGTTTTTCCTAATTCTATTCTTTAAATCCACCATTTTCCTTTTATATTTTCAAATTGTTGTAAGATTACCAATCGATAATGATGGCATATAAACTCACATTATCCCTCTAGAAATGGAATGCATCTTTGAAGAATTCATGTAAATTAGGTAGTTATTTAATTGTGGTAATTGTGTACAAGTTATAGGACATATAGATGATATGAAGGAAAACTTTGCAAAATACAAGCCTCATTTAGGCTATGAAATACTAAGAAACTACTCGATTAATAGTTGCATCGATGTAGAGCTTGGATAATATCTTATTTGACTCACCAATATATCAATACATAAGGTTTCTTAGGTAAAATTTATTTTTGTTCTCAGTGTGGATTCAAATATGGAATTGATTCCCAACCAATGAGTTTATTTATAAAACTTACTCTACTTATTAGGGTTTTTCTGGCCATCCTGACATCACAAATCACTTTACTAAACTTATGCATGAAATCAATTTCCTTACTACACCTACAAGATGGGCACATTTATCCTCTCTTCCCATGTATGATAACAAAATATGGTAATCTATATGCCCTTAGACCCAAGTTATGCCAACTATCATTAAAATTTTTCTATATCTAGTCCATGACTTCAAGCAGGTTGTTTGTGCAACTCAAGCTCAAAGTGTTTTTGATGCATATGATAGAACAAATTTACTTGGTGAAACTACAACCATTGAAAATATGGTTATGTGGTCTTCATCAGTCCATCATAAGTGGTACATAGGATCAACATATATTACCCATCTTTTCTTTCTATAACTTTCATTAGCTTACTAGGGATGACACTATAAGTAGTTGCGGTCCATTAAGGAATTTGAAAGAAACTTGGTATTACTTTGGTCCATATGATGTCATCATGTGTATTTTTTGGGATCCATAGTGTGTTCCCTTGACTTACCAAGCTAATCACATCATAACCATCCACAATATACATCTAACTCACCTAACTCCATCTCAAACACAGGTTCCTCCATACCCGAGAAGGTTGGGAATTCAAATTAGTAGAGTAGTTGACATACATGGATCTGATCCGTCTTGGCCAAATGTTATCTTGACATATTAGGATTTGATCCAATATTTAAAAATTACAATTTCCTGATGATGTCCTTAGTATTTTTTAGGCTTGTTCTGCCTTTCTCATAAAGTTTAGCTATAATATCCTAGGACACTACATGATTGTGTCCTCACCAAATGAATTTAGCTATCAACTTCTTCATTGAATCAACAATAGTATTATGTATTTCACACACTTATCTCCAATATAGGATCATGCTCTATTGAACAAATATAACTAGGTCTAATATGCATGCTAGCAACATATGGATACCACTACATCCTTAAATCTTACCTCCAATCCCATCAAGACACATTTGAAAATCATGAGATGATCCTTCTCCACCTACAATAGTAGCTCCTAAGTATCAGGTTGGTAGATCTCCTCTATTTTGGCCTCTGTAACTTTTACTATAGTCTAATAAAATCATTCACAATGGTGCATTGGCCAATATACATTTTACGTTCCATATAATTTGAGGTGATCCACACCTACATTTTATTGAAGAACTGTCTCCTCCACTTTAATCAGTATATAATTATCTCTCAAGTAATACATTCTTATCATCTCATATACCTACATTAGAATTCAAATTTTAGTTGCATTCATCTTTTTGACACCTTATTTCTTCAAATACCAAAATTTTCTTCCATACAAAATGGTTGATCATTGATATCTTATCTTTAAATTTGAGATCCTATTTGTAGTAAAAAAAATAATACAATTTCCCCTCAAAAATTTATCCATGTAGTTGTGATCATATGAAATATTTATTCTTAAACATATCCATCATATGAAAAGTAGATCTAAAAGAAAAAAGTTAGTGTTTCTCGATATATCTAATCCATTTAACTGAGGACTACCTCTCACAATAGTATATTGGACAAAATTGTGGTTGCATACACTTAGTTATTCATATGTTAATTTTAAGAGAATTAGATTTTAATGCATTCCTCTATTATTTGGCTTTGTAATTTAGTGTGTATTTCACTTCATCAATTGGCATAATTTCATCAGCAAAGCACCTACACTGTGGGATGTCACTCTAAATATTTCTTATCTACTCATATCGAACAATGAGGAACAAGTTTGGGCTTAGATCCAACACATGATGTACCCCAACTATAATTGGAGATCTTGGAGTCTCTCCCCTAGGGATCGCAACACACTATTAATTTAGCATACAAAACCTAAATAAAGTGGAAGTATTGGATTTAGTTACCCTAGTTCTTCTGAATCCACCAAAGAGCCAACCTTGCTACTAGATTATAAGTCTTTAACAAATAAATGAATACTATACATAAATCTATTTTGTTCTCTCAATACTTATCCATAATCATACTTTTTATAAAGATATTGCCTATTGTGGATCTTTCAGGCATGGAACCAAATTTATTGTATGAATATCATTTGTAGATCCTAGTCTTTTATCAATAACAATTTACCAAATCTTCATATTATGAAGCTTAAACATGATAAATCAATTATTTGTAAATTTTAATATCTCCCTTGTTCTAGTAGACTTGGGGACTTTGGTATTGTCCCTCCAATCATGTGACATCTCTTTTTTCTCATTACCTTATTGAAGAAATTCTTTAACATCAAATTCAGTTCCCCCCTATAATTTTCAAAATATCAATAGTAATACACCTAGGATGCATGACATTTATATTTTCAAGAATTCTTGATATTTTCTGTGTAACTTATCGAGAATAGATGATATTTTTTTCCATATAGCACATGTCATTGGCATGATGAAAAGTACTTCATTAAAACATTTATGAATATATAGGTTCCATTTTATGCACATCCTTTTCCCTCTATCTTGTATCCAACTTCTAGTTTTTACTTCAAGGAAGCTCAATCTAGATTTTTGATCTAAATTTATAGATTCCTTATTTTATTACTGGAATCTTTCTAATGTTGCATTGTCTCAACATAAGGATAAAGGATTCAATAGTTGCCAAATAACCATAAAGCATTGTGATATTCATTATGACTTAGAATTTGTTTTTTATTTATCAATGGTTTCTAATTATAGATGTCAGTTTCATATGTTTCATGGATTTCTCTTATTTAGGAATAATTTATTGTTAAAAAATCTGATGTACATATTGATAATACTTCGGTACTAGGATAAATTTTCTCTTTTATATTATATAGAACTTGAATAGTAAATTCATGATTTTTAATATCAAGTATGTGAATTTAATAAAAATTTAATAAATTCACAATCCCAGTGGTCAAAGCTTAGATCATAGATTATCAACTTGTGAAGGATATTTGAAAACATAGGCATCTTAGTTTAAATGTAGGGACAAACTCCAATGGAAGGGTGAACTTAACAATATTGGGATGTTTTATTCCCAAACTAATGAAGTGGGGGCATTAGGGAAAAACAAAATACATAAAGGATGATCCAATATGAACAGATCGTATAGATTCTATACTATTGAGGGGGTATTCTCTCTGTATAGATATTCCTGAAAGTAACAAAAAAAAATTAAATGAATTAGATTACACATGTTGTACAAGTTTTATATCCCTTAATGACTATTTTTATTTTCTTTTTTCTTATGTGATTCCTTTTTTTCATTAAATTGTGAGTTGGTCCTTTTTATTTCTCATTAATGGAAAAGCGTAGGATTACTTGAGGTACACATAAGGTGAGAGATTTGAAGTGAAAAGACCACCCTCCTGTTGGAAAAGAGAAACAATCTTATCTATGAAAGTTATCATATTTTTTATAAACAAGGCACCTTAGATTTTGAGATCTAGAGAACGAGCTCAAAAATTTATTATCATCCTTTGACCATAAGTGGTAAAGAACTAGAGTCCATATGAGATAATGAGGTTTGTTCTTTCCTTTGCATAAGATTCATCAAATTGGATGACATTGGAGTGATATGACAACAATCTCCGTTTATACTCTGTATAATATTCAAAGAATCTTTAACTGTATGGTAATTTTAGTTGGATTATAGTCGAGGTTGCATCAAGAAGAAAGTAAAACTCCCCTTCTTCAAATATTGTCAAAGTGTCAAGCTTATATAAGAAAATTTTCCACACATGGATTCTACATTCAATGTAGAAGTTGATTCTTCCAAATATAATGTGTCTCATATGAGTTTTCATTATGGCATTCCTAAAATACCAAGTTTCATCAATGATATTCTTCATAATTGACACAGTAACAATGTGTTGCATTATTCTTGGATGAATTCGATTTCCAAGCATTTCATTTATGGGTTGGAGAGACATGCTTACCCAATGGCATGTCCATCACTTCTTGAGATATGTTAGCTCTTACATGAACTCCCTTTCAAAACTCAACATTACATAACCTAGGGAAAAGTCAATTAGTTGCTTGCCACCCACCAACCCATTTTAAGATGTAGTTATGTGTCACATCCATTACCAACGTAAAGTTCTACAATGATAATGATCACTATTTAATCATTAAGAAATATCTTCATCATCCAAAATTTCTTTGCATATATTATTGTGGGTCATATGAATGATTAGGAATTTAATTACTTTTTATGGAACCACGTACCCCATATATTTATCTTGTATGATGCTAGGATCCATGCATTCTTCATTGAGCCTACTTGAATAGCATCATATACCTTCCTTATGTCCACCCCCTTTTGGCTTTTATTATCTCTCACATGAAATGTAGTGTATTACCTCACCATCTTTGATATCTTCCTATAATAACTACATATAAACGCCCTCAATTTCATAAACAAACTCTACTAGAATTGGGAGTCCTACACCCCTAAATAGACAATAAGAAAATAAACTTGAAATAATTATCTTCACCTACCCAACATGGTGAGAAATCTTTTTTCCTAGGTCTCATATTCACTTTTTATTTTATCCATAAGATGTGAACATAGATCGATTTTTAACCTATTAGAGTGAATATGTGATCCCAAGTACCTTACTCAGAATCTAGTGGGTATCACAAGAATAGAGGAGCACTTCACAGTAGTAGATGTTTTTTAAATAAAAATTGTGTTTAGTTTGGATTGACATTTAACTCAAAGATACAGCTCAGATTTCAAGGATGCAATAGAATGGTGTTGTACTAGACCCATTTGGTTGAGAAAATAGGAATATATTGTATACAAATAATGATATGAAAGATGATAATATTTTCATAATTTAATATGAAGAAAATTTCCTATTCTTCTTTTCACTAACCAACAAAGAAGTGTCCCCTTTTACCTATTAAAAAAATCAGAGCAAAAGAATATACTTGTCTGATTCCATCGGTATAACCAAAATATTGAATAGGTTCGTCATTTACTAAAACTTAAAAAGAGCTGGTAATAATTATTTCTCTTATCTAGTTGATCTAATAACTAGGAAGCCCATGAGATTCATAATCATCATAATATACTCCTGATTCATCGATTCATAATATTTTATAGGATCATCATAGATATAATTTTTTTTTTACCGAAGTCAGAGGGTATTTTTATTCATCTCGCCCCTCACTTGCAAGCTGGTTCAAGGAAACATTATTACAAGTTGATCTACTCATAACAGAACTAAACTTGGCAGTACTACTACAATTACACATATCCATGTTGACCAAGTCAACTATGTTGCTAGGAGGACACCTACAGTAATAGGGGCCCCTCTTGTTTTTAATATGAAATTTGTCAAGCTGGTCAGTGACCCTATTCCCCTCACAATTGATATGAATGCAAGTCCAGCTTGGTCTAAAACCTCTCTTCACAGCAGTAATTCATCTTGCCCGTCTAGGGAACTCCTTATCATCTCCTACTAGGGCCAACTTAGCATTCCTACAATCAGTTTCAACACATATTTTATTACAATTCAGAGTATGTCCGATCTCCACAGTGAACTCAATGGCCTGGGTTTCTTCTTCAAGAGCACTGTCGGCTCGAAATGATTTGCCCCAGCCTCCACACCAGTGGCCATGTTCGTCTCTGCACACAATAGTTGTAGCAGCCCGGAGGGATATTGGATTGAAAGTTGTGTCGGTATTCACCTTCAAGGTCCCTTGTTCTGGTTTCTTCCATCCATTGTGAGTCACTTCGTTCTCCTTAGTTATCTGATCTGCCGCCCAAGCTTTCGAGTGGACCAACACCTCTTTGGAAATAAGAGCCTTCAACTAACCAACAACTAGTTTCTTCTTCTCAAAGACTTGGAGGTTGCGGTGCTTCCATATCTGCCAACAACTAATGGCAAACTGGAGGTCATGCGGTGTGGATGTTGACAGGTTATGATGTATCCAGTTCCATAGGCCAGTTTCACCAAAAAATTTATTCCAACAGCTCTGTGCCAAAATCTCTTTCCACACGAGAGTCGCCTGTTCACAGTCTCTTAGAGCATGGAATACAGTTTCTTCCTCAATGCCGCAAATTGGACAGAGCGTGTTAGTAGTCATGTTTTGGGCTACTCTCCTATTGTTTGTCAATATGACATTGTGCCCAAAAGCCAGAAGAAAATTTTGACCTTCGTGCTTGCCTTCAGCTTCCAAACTGTCTCCCATTTACCATCAGTTCTAACGTCTTTCCCTTATCTCAGAATATCGTATGCACTCCTGGTGGTGAACATACCCGAGTCAGTGTGGCACTAGGCACGGGTGTCCTAGATGTCAGTCTCCAGGGGGACAGCCATCTGTGTGATCTTCTTTACAATGTCCTGTGGCAACCAGTCTTCAAGGAACTCCTCATCCCATCTATTCTTCAAATTCACAAGGGAGGAAACTCTTAAGTCCAACAGCTCCTCAGGTACCAGTTTTAGGACGTGGTCCTTCAGTGACGTAGTATTACCCCATCATCTGTCAAACCACACCCTAGTGTTTTTTCCATTCACAGGAATCATCATGGAATTTTCATGGATGAAGGCTTTACCATTCAGTACAACACGCCCCAATCTGGATACATTAGGCATACAACCTCCATTGAACTTCATGAACTTGTTCAGTAATCCCCCACACCACAGAGATTTCCTTTGAATACTCATATCCCACGTATGTTTGTAAATCATAGCTTGCTTTATCTCCCTCATCGACCTCACTCCCAGCCCGCCATGTTTTTTGTCGCTCGTAATTTTGTTCTAAGCCACAAGAAAGAGAGAGCATGTTGCTTCTTATTCCCGCCCCAGATGAAGGATCTAATGCTACTATCTAGGCGGTCACAGATCTTTTCTGGTAGCACTGCTGTCTACATGGTCTAGCTGGGGATTGCCGTGAGATTCGCTTTAGCCAGACACACCCTTCCTGCTAGACTCAAGGTTCTAGCTGACCAAGAATTTATACTATTAGAGACCCTTTCTAAAATGTTGTCGTACGTTGCTACCTTCACTCTGACATGGATAAGAGGAACTCCTAGATATTTCCCCATGTTCTCCGATTGAGTGAACCCGCTTTCTCTGCATATTCGCCTTCTGAGTCTCAACGGGACACTCTTAGAAAAATGAATACAAGATTTTTTCACTGAGATCGCTTGGTCGGACACCGCACCAAATTGTTTAAAGCATTCCATCACCATTCTCATTTCCGCCACATCTGCCTTAGCAAAAAGGAACAGGTCATCAACAAAACAAAGGCGGGAAATCCTGGGACCCTTATAGTACAACTGAATGGGTGTCCATTTCTTCTCGTGAACCAGGTTTTCTATAGATTGGTAGACTCTTTTAGGGCATAACGCAAAGATATATGGGGATAAGGGGTCTCCTTTCCTGAGACCTCTAGTAGCTTTAAACGAAACCACTTTCTTCCCATTCCAAACTATGGAGGCCTCTCCATTGGAAAATGAATTTAAGATATATGTTCATATAGACTCAGGTATGCCAGCTTTCAGAAGTGTATCCGCTATAAAAGGCCAGGTCATCTTATCATAAGCTTTTGTTAGATCCACCTTAATGGCCATCATCCTTGGAGCAGTCTTTCTTCTCATGAGATGTATGATTTCCTATGCAGCCGTGATGTTGTCAAAAATTCTCCTGCCTGGAACGAAAGCAGTTTGGGCAGGAGATATCCAATCAGCTAAGAAGTGTTTTAGGCGTTCAACAACAACCTTGGACGTTAACTTCATCACATTATTGTTAAGCAAAATGTGTATGAACTGATCACATTTCTCAGGCTTCGTCACTTTGGGAATGAGGACAATGGTTGTATCACAGAGAGACTGCTCAAGCTCTGCACCGGAGAGCACATTGTTGATGGTCGCCAGAAGAGAATGCTTCATCGTGTGCCAGTTTTTTAAAAGAAAAGAGCTATCTACCCCATCCGGGCCAGGTGCTTTGTGAGGGCTGGATTTAGATAAGATGTTATGGACCTCCTGAAGGGTAGGAGCTTGCTGGATTAACTTCTTGTTTGCGGTGGAAAAAGGCTTGAAGGCACCCCAATAAAGGTTGATCGCCTCCTGGTTAGAACAAACAGGTTCTGTAAAGATCTTCTTAAAATGATTTCCAACCATATAAAGAATGGCCTGTTCTTCTGTCACCCAATTACTTGTTTCATTTTTAAGCATGGAGACTGTATTTGACCTTCTCTGCTGCTTAACAAAAGCATCATAAAACTTAGATTTATTATCCCCGTTGATGATCCAATTAATGTGACTCTTCTGTCTCAAATCCATTTCCTCCTTTTTTAGAATATTCATGTACTCAGATTCTATATCAGCAATGAGTGCAATAGTTTGGTGATCATACGAGTCCGCCAAGATGGCTTGGAGGCTATCTAAATTCCGAATGAGATGTTTCTTCTCCCTTGTCAGTAGGCGCCTGGAGTTCGCCGCCCAACTAGAGATATGATGTTTGGACCGTTCCAAGGCCTCATGAAAGCACAGGCTCTCATTCCAGTTATCTTTTATCATCTTTTAGAAACCTGGATCCGCTGACCATGATTCCTTTATGATGAACCTGGGCATGGAGGACACTCTGCTAGTTGCCCTTAACAGAAGAGGGCAATGATCAGAACTCACTCTAGGGAGATGCTCCACCACATACTACGAGAATTTTTGTATAAACTCTGCATTAGAAACAGCCCTATCCAACCGTTCTCGCAATTTTTCATGGACATAGGCATATTTAGTGTCATTGAAACCCAAATCCGAAAGTCCAGTTTCCAGCAGGGTGTTGTTGAACAGATTAGCTTCATTAAAGTTGTAGTACACGCTACCCATCTTCTCCTCAGGAAGGAGTGTTGTATTGAAATCCCTCATAGCTACCCAAGGCATACGATCATCAGTCCTGATGTCCTTAAGGGACTCCCACAGAGATTTCCAGATAGAGATCTGAGAACTAGCATAGATGAACGTAACCAACACCACGTCATTGATCTTGCAGGTCACAAACTTCCTGTGATAGTTAACAATCTTGACCTCGACCTCCTCCTCCTTCCAGCAGATCCAAATTCCTCCCGCAAATCCTCTCGCTTCGCATCTAAAGGATTTGGTGAAACTGAGCTTAGTATGGTGTCTGCGGCAGCTTGGCCACTGATCCGTGGTTCTAGGATAGACACAACAGATGGTTTCTTAGAGTTGATGATGTCTTTATGGACTCTCACTCTGTTATCATTTCCTATACCTCTTACGTTCCAACACACGATGTCTGCCTTAAACATTAAAGACGGATGTCAGGATGTGCAGCGATATACTTCGACAACTCAAGCCAAAATGGTTGCCCGCTCATCTTCACAAGGACCTTCTCCTCCATCTTGCTTGTCGTTATCCAACCCCTCTACGCATTCTGCATTTTCTGATACTCTCGGACTACGCCGCCACATATTGAGAAGGTCAAGAGGTTTTCTTCTGCCTTTTCTTTTAGTGCTCAGATTGTTACTAGTGCCATCTCTTCTCGGGAGCAAAGCTTTCTCCTTCTCGCGTGTTTGTTTCCTCGACTTATCTTTCTTCAGTCGTGATGACATCGATAGTTTTCCCACTTCATTTTCTTTATCCTCATTCCCCATTTCAACTTCCGCCACCACAGCAATATCCTCAGAGTCGACTATAATGATTTCATCCGCCTCCGGTCGGACTGCCACATGATTGACGTTGTCGTGTACTGTGGCATCCTTTTTCTGCTGTAAGACCATGTCAGAATTAACTTGGTTCAAGATGTCCCTCAGAATATTTCCATCAGCTTCTTGTATATTAACCTTCTCCTGCACCTTCTTCTTCCTCCAGACCTTTGCTTGCCTTCCCTGTCCCTCTCTGTCTTCTGTCTGCACACACACGTTTTCAGATTCTTTCTCCTTGTTGCTATCTTCCGCAATCGACTCCAGGTATTCAAACCTGTTAGACGAGTTGTGAGTTGAGCTATTATGGGCTGCCTTTCGCCTTCTTCCATTGTTCCTTTTCGTTGGGACCTGCCATTCACCTTGGTTACTGTGACCCCCTCTTGCTGGAGTGTTTTGCTCGACGTTCTGTGTATCAGTAACTTCGGCGCTGCTGTTGTTCTCCATGCTAGTGCCGACCCTACAGACCTTGGCTGTGTGCCCTTCCAGGCCACAGTTAGCATAGGCCCAGGGGAGCCCTTCATAATAGACATCATATTCTACTCCATTGATGATAATGGAAGTTGCAAGTTCCTTTGTCGTATCAATTTCTAGGGCCAGTCTTGCAAATCGGCTTCTAGATTTGTGTAAGGTGTGGGTGTCAACTTTTACGAGTTCACCAAGCACCTTCCATATGTATTCGAACATAGTGGGAACATAAAGATGCAGTGGAAGATTCAAAAACCTAACCCAAGTAACAATATAGTCTGGGAGGGTCTATTTCGGCTTGAAGTTGGGGTACCATTCCCAGATCACTAAGGAGCAACCAAAAATCTTCCAGGGGCTGCCCATCAATGCGGTTTCATAATCCGATTGACAGGATAATTGTATGACGAAGTTACCATGTTCAAGCTCGAACATATTAAACCTACCTTTGATCTTCCAAAGAAGTTTGATCTTGTCCCTTAGCGTCATGTAACTGATCTCTGTGCGAACCAGGCGTGCCACTATCGCAAATCTCCACAGCTTTGCAAGTCCCTCCTCCGCCTCCGGCTCGATGGCCAGGTAGGGGATTCCGTCCTTCTCGCTCAACGACATCGTTCCCGACGGCATATCGTCTTTGAACAGTTTATCCAGGAAGTACTTGTTGCTATCAGTTCCTTGTTGTTGCATGATATTCCCCTCTATCATCTGGGCATAGGTGCGTTGCATGCTTTTTTCGACCAGGGTCTGATCCTCATGCGCGAGGCTTCCGCTCTCTTCCTATGCTGATTGGTCCTTACTGGCTTCCTTGTCCGACTCAATGTCACCTTGTTGCCCACGCATCCCAGTCATAGTGAAAGAGAGGCCGATCTGTGGTATTGTATGTGTTGCCACTCTTTTCCTCTGGGTCCCTTGCCTCCTCACTGTCTCGATGTTGGCTTGTCTTCCATGGTCACTTTCACCTTCGACGCCATGATCGAATGTCCTGACCCCTCCGCCGTCCACTGATTCCTGCTACTGATCACCTCCATGATCGCCCCCGTTTTCCCCCTCACACCCCTACCCTAGCGCCGCCATTCCTTTTATAATTAAAGTTTAATAACATATGAAGTAACCTTCAAGATGAAAAACATATAAAATGTATATTCCTCACACAAGGCCACCTAATTTTAAACAATAACAGAAGGAATAAGCAGTACTACAATGTTAGTCATTATCTTGTAATGGTTATTCAAATGAAAAATCTTACATAGATGATTCTTCAATAGTTGATTATTTTATATTTAACTTATGTATTGCTTTAAACCTTTCCAAAGTGTTATATCATTATAAAGAAAGCTAG
This sequence comes from Alisma plantago-aquatica, assembly GCA_963693085.1. Taxonomy (NCBI): domain Eukaryota; kingdom Viridiplantae; phylum Streptophyta; class Magnoliopsida; order Alismatales; family Alismataceae; genus Alisma; species Alisma plantago-aquatica. Next base: position 233,067,710 of record OY856410.1, read on the forward strand.
AACTGCCTTAATACATCTACACCAATTATGTGCCAGGAATATTTAAATAAGTGATCAGATATCCATTTGGGCCACATGATTTATCCATGTTGGACCCTTAAATAAGATTTTTGATTTACTCACAATATTGAATGTTATTTTAAAAATGCAATACACATATGCATATATTCTTATGTTTCAACTTATGTTGTTCATCCCATGCACCCGAATATAGTTTATTTCTCATGTGGGTTTTGTTTCCTTGGTTATTCTGGACTCTTGTAGGATGTTGACATGACTCATTATGGTCAACCTAGATTAGATCGAAGATTGGTTTGATAGGGAAATTCATTTTGTGACACCTATCCAGAGATCATGCACATGTAATAGTGAGTAAACTTTTATGAGGTGAGGATCATGTATTTGATGATGTTGCAAAATATTTTTTATGATATAATTTTGTCTCTAAATTAGTTGTCACTCTCTCTTATGACTCATGAGTAAATCTTCCTAAGATGGAGTTTCAACCTATATATATATATATATATATATATATATATATATATATATATATGAGTTTATCTGTGTTGTTCTAGTTTATTTATCTATCCAAATAATAAAAAGGAACATGAAGAACTGGTCTTTGTTATATCTTTCTTGTATCCTATTTGAGAAATGACTATGCCATGAGATATGGAACTGAGTTTTGGTCATTACTTGTGATGATATCACAAAAAGTGACACACAAAGAACTACAAGATTCCAAATTCATCAAGAAAAGTTTGTATAGAGAATAACTTATGCTCATATCCTCCTATTACCATGATTGATGATAAACGTTCAAGAATTTATGTTGGCTTTAACAATGATCCAATATGGTACACATAATTCTATTTTTCATTTGAAATTGTGGGAGTCATGTAGAGAAAAACAGTGGAGGTTGGAGATAAAAAAAGTTGGTGAGTTTTAGCACCATATTCAAGAGGATTTTAATTTTGGGAAACTAATTCTTTTAAAGAAAATGTAGGTTTATTATCTCTTTGATGTAAATATTTAGACTATTGAGGCTTTTATATATTAATGACAATATAAATGGATCATTTGGGTATTAGGGTTTTATTAGCTCGTATGCGTCCAAATAGATAAACGAGATTGAAGTGATCATTTTTGGTTGATTCAAGAATTATGTGGATTATCTAAGGTTTGAACCAAAGTGAAATTATACTCAATGAGACAATAATCATTAAAGAATATTGGGCATAGTTGATGGACTTTTATTGGTGATCATTGATCCCATATACGGAGATCCAACCAATGTTTGACTTATATTTCTGATGAGCAATAAAGGAAATTGTTAAGGATACAAAGTGGTGTAATTTGGGTAGAGAATTTTATTGTTGGTAAATAATAAAAAGAGTTCCAAATTTTCCAATTTTCTAGATAATATATTGAACCTGGAGAATTCTTTAAAAAGACAATCCTAGAAACTATCACAGGGGTCACCAATAAAATCCATTTTAGATATGGGAATGGATCAAGTGTGTTTAATCCTTGACGCATTGTGTATCATGGATAAGTAATGTCCTATAGTGTGGTGATTGATTGCTAATCTAGTGATTGTTTGCTAATATAGTGATTGTTTTGGGCATATCATGGATTAAAATATATGATTTTTCTCATCCCTAAAAGATCCATTAAACATGTTATAAAATGAGATCTTATTTAATAGTGTAAACACCAAGTGCACTAAATCTGGAAAAGGTGTCGATTAGGTTATATGAACCGCATAGAGGAGATATAAATAGAAACTTTAAAATCAACTTTGACTAGAATATGTCTAGGATAAATTCCAGAGGGATTGAGCTTCAAGACCCATTAAAACATGAGAGAGTATTTGGTGAATAAGTCTCCTTTTTGACTAACTTGGGGATGATGAAAAACCTAGACCTCCAACTATTTGTAGAAAAGATTGGATTGTGAGGTGAATGAAGGGTTTCTATCAAGTTGTTGTCATCTAATATGAGGGTCAAGTATTTTATAGGATCCTCTGATAGATGTTGTAAGCCCCAGATTTTAATCTTTAATCCCACCGATATTATGCCTCTTAATAATATCATAGAAGGTTCTAGAGACAAACATAGGGGAAATTATCTTGGTTGGTGAGTTCTATGAGTAACGGAAGCTTGTGTACTACTTTGAAGAATGATGAGGTACAAATGTGATTCAACATCAAATGATATAAAAGGGAGGGGAGGATGATTTATTGTAATTTTATCAGTATTTACACAAAAAAGGAGTTTCATAAGACATTGTTGTTTTTCATGTAGAAAATATAGGCCCTTCTAGAAGACATGGGAGTCTAAGCAATACTATGTGATCCTTAATTTGGCACATATAAGTAAACAATGTGGAGAATAATATATATAAGGAATAAGGAGGAGGGATACGTGAGGAAGCCAGAGGAGGAATTGAGTAGCTAACATGATGTGTGCCTTAGTTTAGTTGGCAAGTTCATAGGTATATATTGAGTGTAGTGTTCCACCATTGACCATGAGTGATTAGGATACATGAAGAAAGATGATGCTACTAGGTAAAGTAATATAATTTTTGGATCTAATATTTTAACAAAAAAGTAAAAGAAGTGATATTATATATTTGTATATATGTTGTAATCATAACATAGTATGCTTGGACAAAAAATGTTGATATCATGATGAATATTTTTCATGTACTTTTAAGTTAGAAATTTGATCTATGGAAGTAGAATATATTTGATGTTATGCATGTGGTCGCCTATGGTGTAGGGTTGTAATTCCGATTTGTTCATGTATATAGGAACCATACCTTGAATTTATCAATCTATGTTGGTTTCATGATATTATGTATGATTTATGCAGTACTAATTTTATTATAAACAATACAAATTCTAAAAGTAATTTTAGATATTTTTCATGTGTGATTTGTGACTTATAATAAGGGGTGAGCGTTGATCCAAATCGAATTGGATCAGAGAGAACCGGACTGGAGCAATTACTAAATCTACAAAAAATAGTGGAATGTAGACTAGATGTTATAATGTGGAACCAGACCAGACTGGACTATTTTTAAGGACTACACATGGACCAAACCATCTAGACCGGACTCATACTTTCTAATGTTAAGTAACTTATTTAATATTAAATCTTAGATCATATTATTTTCTTACAACAATAATATAAGAACATATTAACTTTTTACACTATTAGTGTTCATATATGCGAATTATTTTTATTTTTCACCTTAACATAACTAAAAGTATAGAGACAATTAAATACCCAAATCCATCCTAAGTTTGGTTCACATCTAATTGATTTTGGGTCAAACCAGGTGGATGACCGAATTCTAAAATTTATGAATCATAGATCAAACCGAACATGAAACATTTGAGGATTAGATAGACCACTCCATTCTAGTGTTGTGGTCTAGATCTATATTTTCTCATACCTATGTATAATGGATAAAATTTTAAATTTAAATTTTATCAATTTTGAGGAATGTTACTAAGATGAAAAAAAGGGACCCTCAATATTAAAAAATACCAAGTTGATTAATTTCCAAAATTATACATGAATATGGATGGTTTAGATGAAAATAACTATCAACATATTTAACTTGTTTCAAAATTTAAATTTTATATCTTGGTATTATAGTTTTTGACTAAGTAGTGTGGATGAGATAATTTTATCAAGAACATCATAAATAATTTGATTATATGTAGGGGTGAGCATTTGGTTAATTAAGTCAGATATGGTTAATTCAATTCAATGAAATGGTTAATTTGTGATTTGAAATTTTAACAATTAACATAACCAAATTAGAGTTGATTAATTTGGTTACAGTTAATCGGTCAATGGGTAATTTGGTCTGTTAATTAGATTACCCAATAATACTCATGTTATTATATTATATAAAAATAATCATAAAATTTTGATCATTTTTAATATTATAATAATATTTTATACAAAATACTATATAGTTCATAAGAAATTTAGTACTATACATATATAAAAGTTAAATAAAATGAAAGTACAACTATATATGTGTCTAATATTTTTTATAGATGAATTGTGGCAATCTGGTTAATTCGATTAACTAAACAAAAAATATCATTAACCAATAAATTTACTTAAAAAATTAATAAAAATAATTAACCAACTTCATTATATTTTCCAAAAAATTAACATTCAATTATTGGTTATTTACCAAATCCTTCCCGACCCTAGTTGCTTGAATGCTTTTATTTTATTTTTTAAAATAAAAAAATTTCAATTACAAAATCTAGCTTAAGATATTTCATTTATTTATATAAGGAAATATCTTTTCTTTTTAAATATTGAAAATCATGAGATGTATTAGATACAATCATGTTTGTCTGCATAAATGATTCTTCATTAATGAAATAATGGTATTTATCATATTTGGATCCAAAACATAAAAAATAGATGAGTTCCTTAGCTGATCCTGTGGTGTCAAACTTAAGTAAATGACGATGTTGTAACTATATTGTTCTTTTATGACACTCTCAGAAGTACCCTATATTTCAATTGTCATTGTAAAAGAGCTCCATCTTTTGATGTATTCAACCTTGTGTTCTCTCTAATAATTTGTGAACATCGCTCTGTACAATCTACTACTGTAAATTTCAAAAGTAGTTGATGAAAAATTCCATTGAACCAAATTTGAAAGGATTATATATGGATTATTGGAATAGAGTTAGTGATATATCACTTTTATTTGATTTTTATAGGATCATATATGATGTTGAGGATCAGTGAGGGAAACAAGTTCTCAATTATTCCTAATTTCCGTTGGCTTTTTCCTAAGGTTGCTTAGGAATCTATTCCATGTACACTATGATGAAATTTTCTATGTCTTGTTCATATTCTGCCAAGCTAATCCATATTTTTTTCTCTTTTCCACTACATTTCTATGTAACTTATGTCAACAAGTGCAAAAATATAAAATTCATATCCCAAGAATGTTAAGCATCAATATCTAGTATCATTTATTATTTTGTACTTTTTAGTATATGGAGCTTCTACAGTTAAGGTCAATCTTTTCTTCTTTTGCCATCCATTCATGAACCCTTTAAATATTTTTGGGTATACTTCTTGAAATATAGTTTCTAAGTTTTAACTACAGTTATATTTTTCTATATAGAGGTTCAAATTCAATCATCATTCATTTCATGCATTTCTCATCAAGAATTTGATCAAATTTGAAAATTGAGATCGTATACTTTCCTTTTACTATAATGTAATGACCAACCATGCCTACTATATTTTTATTTCACAAAAATTTGGTTTTCTCACACAAAGTTACTATCCCTTTATGTTTCTAGAATAATTATGCTTAACATGTTTCCTTTGAATTTCTATCCATATACTTTCTGAGATCTCATTCATATTATAAAAGGATACATCATACCATATCAAAAAGAAAGATCAGATAATGTATTTAGTAGACATGTTTTCTCTATGACTTCTATGGTTTTTGGCATTTAGCTAGAAAATTTTGTACTTGGCCATGATAAATCACATGCAAAGTATCTAGGACATTGAGACTCTACATATGTTTTGATCATACTAGATCACCACTCAAATGGTTTTCTTTGAAGCTAAGCATTAATTTTTATAGTTCCATAAACACTCAAATATAAAGTAGTTCATTCATCAATATCCCCTAGATCTCTATTTTTCCTTTATGTTTATCTCTACCTTCTCCCTAATTTCTTCTATTTCTAATGAAAGACACCAACTATTGAAAACCCATTTTTAATTACTCGTCATTGATCATGATCAGTTTATTTCCTTGTCTAGTGATAGAATTTATCCCACTTATTCTACATTTTGTCATATTTTATCCTATCAAATCCATTCATAGGTCCATTTTCTACTAGTCAGGGATTCATATATAAAATATGTCCTCTCTCTATATGTAAGTGCAAATTTTACTTTGGTTGATATTTCTACAAACCTTTCTTAATAGGATTGAGGTAAACATAAATTTTTTTTGGTCTCCCAAAGCGTGAGCCTCCCTTTTTTTTCATTTTTTGGAAAGATTACAAAACGTAAAAGTAGGAAAAGAGAAAAGCCTTTACAACCAAAGGCAAATAGAAAGCAGCTAACTATACAAATCTACATAAGACTATCTATATCTTTTTTCACTATCCTCCAAAGCTGTGAACCAGAGCGATCCAAATTTAAGAAGATCCTTTGGTTCCTTTCAGTCCAGAGTGCATTCCCTATTAACTAGATGCTGATAATGCTTTTCCTGTCACTAAAAGAAGATAGATACTGAATAGAAGTCGGCAACCGAGGAATGAATTTCTCCACAGAGGCTTCCTTCCAAACATTTTCAGTATAGTTGTAAGAAACAAAAACATGCTGCATGTCTTTTGTACACTCCTTACATAATTCACATCTTGAAACAAAATTGAACCCCGATTCTTTAGGTGGTCATGAGTGAGAAGTTTCCCAAGCATCAGCCTCCAGGCAAGAAATTGGCATCTGGCTGGAGTCTTCGATCTCCAAACCCACTTGCTCCAGGTAACAGGGGCATGTTTATCACGCATGAGGTTCCATAAATATTTGATTTTGGTAGGAGATCCCTTATCTATTAGAAGAGTCCCCTCTAGCTTGCTCACAATGTAAGAATGAATACGAATTGAATTCACAATTCTATTCCAGTGTCTGGATCTACTGCCCTTCCATTGCCCTTCATCAAGAAGGCAATTCATCTTAGCATACTTTCCTTTCCCAAGTTTTAAGATGTCTTTCGTATCAAGCACGTCATCAAGAAACTTCCCTTAAGAGATCCATGGGTCTCTCCAAATAAAGGGAGACAGCCCTACTTCAACAAAAACTCTATTTAAGATCATATCCTGAATTCTGAGTAGGTATCTCCACATCTAGGAAGGATTAGAAGAACAACCAACTCTCCAAACAGAATCATTCTTGATGTATCTAGCATGGATCCACTGCACCCACATTGAATCTTTCTTTTGAGAAATACTCAAATGATTCTTGACAGAACAAGATGTACTAATATCAAAAGTACGTTTGATGCTTAACCCTCCTTCCTCCCTCGGTCTACATATTATGTCCCACACAACCGTATGTGTAGTATTTTCAAAGGAAGGCCCCCCATAGAAAGTTTTGACAAAGAGAGTCAATTTCATCAGAGACCACTTTAGGGAGAGGAAAAGAGGAAGCCCAATAAAGATGAAAAGAATCTAGGGTGGATTTGATTAAATCAAGCCTAGCTGCATAAGAGATATGGATAGCTTTCCAACCTTCCAATTTGTGCTTGATCTTGTCAATAATAGGTGAACAGAGAGCTCTTATCAATTTACCAGTGAATAAAGGCATGCCTAAGTATTTCAGAGGGAGCTTGCCTATCTTGATGTTCAAATTCGAAGATTCAACCAAAGATACGACAGGTGAATTGCAGAAGACAACACTTTTGTCTAAACTAATATTCATACCAGAAGCACAACTAAAATTGCTAAGAACTTTGCCAACACCTTTAATTGAATTTGTATCAGCTTTAGAGAAAATCACCATATCATCAGCAAAGATCGCATGAGAGACAACAAAGTCATGAGCTCCACTGATAGAAATAAGGTTCTTTTCCATAACATTGTAATTTATGATGCTAGTGAATCCTTCCATAGCTATCACAAAAAGATATGGGGTGAGGGGATCCCCCTGTCTTATACCTCTAGTTGGCTTAAAAGCTTCTCCAAGGCATCTATTGATCAAGACATGCATGCTAGTTGAACTAAGAAAGGCATCAATCCAATGTATAAAGCAATAAGGGAAGTTCATGCAAGTAAGGATCTTTTTAATATACAACCAATAAATTGAGTCATAGTCCTTCATGATGTCTATTTTGATACACATCTTGGGCTTAGATATCTTGAAGATGTTATTAACCACCTCATTAACAAGAAGGGTAGAGTCACTAATCGACCTTCCTTTAATAAAGGTTGACTGGCTGGGACTAAAGAGACTTGGCATAATAGGCTGAAGTCTATTGGTGATAATTTTGGAGGTAATCTTAAAGAGTACATTGCACAAAGAAATGGGCCTCCAATCCTTGATAAAAGAAGGATTCTTCACTTTCAGGATAAGAGAAATATGGGTTCTATTAATTTCATAGAGAATCTTTCCACTTTCAAAGAAATTGAACACAACTTTAGAGACATCCTGCTGAATGATAGACCAACACACTTTGTAAAAGTGATAGTTAAAGCCATCAGGGCCTGGGGCTTTGTCCCCATTCGAGTTTTTAATGACAAGGTCAATTTCCTCTTGAGTAACAGTTGTACACAAAGAATCAAACTGGTCTCTACTAAGTTTAGGAAAGATCCAGTTATCGTCCCAAGTATACTCCTCATGAGAAGGAGTTGTGAAAAGATTCTTGTAGAAACTAGTAACATGCTCTCCAATAGCATCTTCATCAGTGCAGAGGACATCATCAATGACCATACTTCTGATACTATTTCTTTGTCTCTTGTTCTTAAGAGACAAATAGAAGAACTTGGAGATTTTGTCTCCAATTTTCAACCATTGGACTCTAGACTTTTGCCTAACCAGAGATTTATCAGCATCATAGGCTTTAATAGCAACTTTTCTTTTCTCTCTATCAAGTTGTTGTAGACCTTCATCTTCAGGGTTAGCATCAGCCTTGTTCTGTGCGTCACATGCCTCAGCTTCAAGAGTATGTCTATTATCATAGATATCCCCAACTACCTTCTTATTCCACTTAAAAAGAGCTTTTTTGAGTTTCCTAAGCTTTTCACAAACCCTGAACATCAGGCAGCCATTAACGTCCTCTTTCCATATATCTTTGACAACATCAAGGAAATCAGGATGAGAGGTCCATGCATTAATGAACTTGAAAGGTGTTTTCTTCTTGAAATCACTCCCATCCTGTTGAACAGAAATGATGTGATGGCCGCTATGAATAGAGGAAGTGACCATCCCCCAAAGACGAGGAAAAGAATCAATTAACCCTTGATTATAGAATATCCTGTCAATTCTAGACATAATGAGATTTGCCCCTTCTTGCCTATTGTCCCAGGTGAACATAGAACCTGAGAGAGTGGCTTCAACAAGACTAGTAGTATTAATAAAGTCATTGAAGAAAGTCATAGAGCTATAGGATGGTTCTCCAGCACCAAATCTGTCAGCTGAGAATCTAATACAGTTGAAATCTCCAGCGATAAGCCAAGGAGCCTTACCAATAGAACTGTGAATGTCAACAAGCTTGGGCTAGATGAAATTTCTTTTAGCTTCAGGATTATGTGCATATATTTCCATAAGAAAGAAAGAAAAATCATTAGAGGAGACATGACAGTGCACAAACTGATCATCAGTGAGAACTAGATCAATAAATATATCATCTTGATTCCACATAACCACTACTCTCCCCAAAGCATGAGTGTCATGATTTGAAATCCACTTAGCATGGGGCCAAGCCCTATTAATGGCCTTCGTTATTTTCCTTCTTCCGACTTTAGTTTCGAACAAACAAGCAATAGAAGAACATTGCCTATGTACAACTTCTCATAGCATCCTGGCGCCCACTTTTATTAAGCCCACAGATGTTCCAAGCAAGGACTGAGAGGTTGTCAACCATTTGGAGAGATAGCTGGAAGCCCGCCAGCTACAGTAACTTCTGATTCATCAGAGAATTCAAGTACACTAAAGCTATTAGGTGAGACTGGGATTCCAGTAGCCTTATGCTGAGGAATTTTCGGCACATTTCTTGGATGATGACCATTCCTCTTAGAAGATTTCTGAGTCCAATTGCTAGCAGGAGTTGCAGGTACATTTTGGCCCTGAAATAGAGGCGTATCTGGATTGTTAGGAGGACTAGAGACTTCTTCCAGTTGAATAGGGGGCATTTCAATGAACACTTCCTCCACCTACGATGAAGATGCATTTGATGCCTCATTCAATGTCTGGTCTCCCAGATGACAATCATAGAAGGTGTTTGAAGGGCCTTCACTGTCCGGTTTCACCTTCTCAACCCAAATTTGCTTCCGCTTGGGTTTCTGAGTAGTCTTGACACAGTCGCCTTCTCTGTGTCCAAAGGTGCCACAACACTTGCACAAAATAGGAATCCATCCATATTCAATTCTTATCACGTCCTTGACACCATCATCACTGATGAATGTCATTTCAGAAGGGAATGACGAGGTGGCTGGAATTATGACTTGGATTCTGGCAAAGTCAAGCCTCTTAGTCTTCCTAGTAAAGAGATCTGGCCAAAGAGGAGTTCCTAGAAAGCTTCCAATCATTCCAAATACCTCCTCATCCCAAAGTTCCAGAGGTAGATCGTAGACACGAATCCACATCGGGACCTCAGTTAGCTTGAGTTTTTCTAATGGCTCCCCTCTTTGCCATTTGTTAAGAATCAGTGGCTTGCCGACAACGTACCAGGGACCTCATTCAAGAGTTGTCCTCATATCTTATGGATCTGTGAATCTAATGACAAAGTAGTCATTCTCCCTTGATAGAATCTCGATCTCTCCCTTAACTTTCCAGATCATGGATAAATGTCTATGTAAGGTAGGCCAGTGCAGTTTCAGTCCGACGACATAGCCAACCACTGTGTTTGACCATTTAGATGCATTCCTTTCCGTGATGGACTTGGAATACCGAATAGCTCCAGCAACAATCTCCAGTTGACATGATTTGAGGATTGGATCATCATCTTGCTTGGTCTCAAAGAGATCTTTCCATGAATTTGTTCATGAGGCTACTGGAACTTGCTGATTCCTCCAGATCTGGTTCTTCCAGACTTGAAGTTGAGGCTGAGGATTTGGAGGCGTTGCAATGGGACTCCCGTCGGTGCTCTTTGCCACATCAGATATCAGGGGCTCACCGATATCTCCCTTATCACCCTCCTAGTCGCCAGAGTGTTCTCTCCTCACTTTCATCCTTAACATAAAATTTAAGGATGAAATAATATTTATCCATGAATAAAATATTAAATACCAATCCTAGATGGAAATATAATATACAATTTATTTTTTAATGAAAAGTAAGGCCAATTTTTAATTACAAAAATATTTAATTCAATCCCATATCAAATTTGGAAGCCTAGTACCATCTTGTCCTAATTGCATATTTCTCGTAAAGAATGAGGAAAAGGGAATACTTAGCCCCAATTTAACCTCTCTCCTCCATGCTCATTTTAAATAGAAGTTCCATTGCTTAAGACATAATCTCACATGGAACTCTATTTTGATATTAGTTAGAAGCTTCCAAAAGGTTAGAATACTTGGAAAGAAAAGAAAGATATTCTTCTTGGGTGAGCTCCCCTGGATTGCAGTGTTCCTCTAGGATTGTCACGTGCCAAAATCTCAGGTTCCTCTATTGACCTATCTCTACAAAATGAGTCAATTTGTGTACCCCATGGAACCAATCTTGATTTTATTTCATATTCCAGAGTACAAAGAATTCCCTTCTTACAAAATTTATTCTTTGAACATCCCCAATTATAAACAATAATATATAACTTATATATCCAACATCAACTCTCTTCATTTCCACTCTCCTAAATTAAGAGAGTGATCTATATTTTTATTCCATGCCCCTGACATAAATACATCTAGTTAATTCTTCTTCCAGAATAAAAGTTTTGATATGTAGGGAGGATTTCAAAATGGTAAGGATTCTCAAAGGGCCTCAACATATAGGTGAATTTCAATAATTAAACTAATTATATACCATGATAATGAAGACTTTCACTATTTTAGTAGTTCTTGATCAAGTTGGTCATTATTTAACTATTCATTATTTAGTTTGTTCATGATATGATAATTACTAATGTTAGGAAAATTATATATTACTTGTTCATTATTATATATCATGCTCGTCTTGTTTATTTAAATACTTGATTTTGTTTTTTTAAATAGATCTTGCAAATATTATCTAGCAACATCATTTACAAAGACTATTTCTTTCCCAACTATATTTTTTCATGATTATATAGTAACATCATCCATGATCTAAGTCTCTCATTGATTTATCTTGAGTCAATACTAGAGCTTTGTCTATATGGATTGATCATATGCTTGTGAAGTTAGGTTAGCCACATTTGATCATATTTCCTAACATCTGTATGTTCCATCCTGCTTGAGACATCATGTGAACTTGTTAATTTTAAGAACATTACTTGTTCATGATTGAGTATATCTTATGAATGCATATTGATATAATTTAATTAACGTTAGATCATTAATCATCCAAATCTAGATCTATTTTATTTAAAAAATTACCTTTATTCCCCTCTGTCTATTTCCCACATATGATCCATTTTGCATGGCAAGGACATCTACTATGGGAGATCCTGAGGCGATTAGGCTCCTTAATTGACTACAACATTTAGAGATGATTATAGAACGTTCTACACATATCAAGGCCCAAAGATCTCACACATTTTAATCAACTTTTTGTCCAAATAATAATTTGTTTTGTTAACCGAAGACCCTAAGACAAAGTGAACTTTCAAGTTTACACATATGATACAATTTTCTTAGGTTATGTGGGGATGCTTTATACCTTCTCTAATTGTAACAAGAATTCATTATTTGGTTTCATGGACACACTTTCCTTTCTTATCCACCCTTAGGTGGAGTTGCTTTTAGTCTTTTTCTATTTTCTAGTTGATTTAAATGCTCATCTATTCTATACATAAAACAAGGTGGCGACTCTAAAATCCTTATATTTTTCCTTTGTTTAAGTATTAAATCAATGATGGTTTTTAGTTGACCAATTTTCTTAAAATAAATGTTGTTATATTATATTTCATACATTTTTATGGACGGGTTAAAATGGCAACACTGATAAGGAGTTTTAGGAAATCTGAGTTGTTATGCATTTTGTTGACTTTCCTTATTTATCAAATCCCGCTTCAAGTTTCATTTTTTATTTCCTTTACAAAATCTTTCACCTTTGGTTTCCTAGTTTTTTAATAGAGGTTTACTTCATGAGAAGATTCCTTCTTTCTTTGTATATTTCCATGCCCCTTGTCATGATTTCTTATTTATATGATTAATAGGTTTTGGGAAAGAGGGATACAAATTGCATGTCCATTGATAGTTTCCCACTTTCTATCATGGATTGCACTAAAAAGCAAAAAAAATATGTACAATCACACTTTACACTCATATAGTCCTTCTTCTATTGCCAATACTCATGTTGGATCTCAAGATGATACATAGGGGTGTTAGTAAGGTCTTGGATACAATGCAATGTTGGACATACAAAGGCATTAAAGACACCCCCTTATTTTATAACTATTAGCTAATAGTGGCCACCATGGCTTGAGGTGTATCAAGATCATGGACAAAAACCAAACATATTGGGTTACTTTATGTGAGTGTCATCATGACTTGAAGAATTTAACCACTCTCCCCTCCAATATAGGTCATGTTTGAGTGAGGATGCAAATCACATCTAACAAACATGCTAAATATGGAAAAGATCAATCTCTATAGTTACAATTTTGAGATTGGTTACATGCTATTACATTGCATAGACTGTTATTTTCTTACTAGCATATTCATGTTTACAATATAATAATGTTCATCAAGATGAAAAATCTCCAACATTCAGATCAAAAGCTATCTATAGTCCAATCAAACTTTTCTAATCTCATCTTTTATGTCATAGTGTTAGACTACCAAAATCATACCATACAAACATCCAATTTTGTTGAAGCATATACCACATCAAGTCAAATTCCAAAATTTAGCCTTAGTATTCTCCCCCTTGAGCTTCCAATATAGATCATTCGACTAGCCTACCTTGCACCATAAGACTGGAAAAATTGGTCCTCGAGGTATCCTCTACTTTTGAATCTTTTCCAAATCTTCGAACCCAATATCTTAGACGGACTCTTAGATTTGGCATCACCTTTTGAGCTCGTTGTTCATGAAAATATTGAAGGACTTTTGGTACTTACCGAAGGGATAATGAAATTTACTCACATCTGAGATATCTTGAAGACCAAAATCATCCCAATTTGTTCAAACACGAGATATGTTATAAATGGCTTCTAAAAGCCACTCAAAATCTTGTATAAATTTTACTCAGATTTTCTAAATTCAAGTGATATGGTAACACAAAAAGGCTACCTTAGTCATGGAAACCACTCAAAGAAACTTCATCCACAAAAATAAAATTCCAAGACATCAATCAACACTAAAAGGGTGCTCCATTAGAATCAAGCCACCACATAATAAGGCTTATTCAAACACCGTCATGCACATATGCTAATCAAATCATGAATGATATAGAGTATGTAGAGTCACTTTTCAAGTCGGGTCTAACATTGGAAGGCTGCTCAATCATATAACCATGTGTAACAATATATTGGCATTCACATCCAAACTATATCTTTATTTGTATTATTAGAAACATGTTTCTTGATTAAAAAAAATATTCTTTAGCCCTGAGATGGATATTCATGCATGTGAGTGCCAACACCCATGTTCATGTCAGACACCTATGTTTAATTCCCATACTTGTCACCTTGAATTATTCCATGCTCATAAAAATATATGACTGTATTTTAAACTAAACTTTTTACCATGATTATCTCAACTAGATATAAAAATGTCTATTCATCCATCAACCAACGATTGCATACATATAAATCAACCACCAAATCATGCTATGTGCATATAAATTCATTTCAATACAAAGGATATTCTAGCTTACCAAGACTCTATCCATTAGCATGATGGCCTTACCATCTCGTTGTACCATGCCTTGATGGTTCTGGAAAATTACTTAAAAGTGGCCCTCGCCCTAATTCATTTGACATGTCAAATTGTTTCGGCCTAACACCTTATACTAGAACATTGGGGTCTAAGACTATGACCTATAATAGACCACCATGGTACTGTCCTAAGACATTAAATGAGACCAAGCCATTAATTATTCATTATCTTTTCGAGTCTCATGCTAGTAATATAAACAGTTCCATACCTTTGACTGACACCTCCACCCAGTCAACAACTGACAAAATACCCTATTTGGATGGGTTTGTAACTAATGATGTTCATCTATGCTCGAGATATGAGAAACATGTCAAGAGGACATTTTTGTCCTCAATTTCCATACAATGATTTGGTGTCATATGGCACACATTGATGGTCCATTGTCTAAGAATGACCACTTTAACCTATACACTTTATGTGTGTGTTCAATCCACTACTTCCTAAAAAATGTAATCCTCAAGACATGTCCTTTGAGAGATATTCACACCTAATCCGTTGACTTCATTGCTCTACTAGAAATGACGAATGCCACCCATACAGTTCTTTCAATATCTTGATGAACTTTCAACTGAGCAAGGCCCTTATTGTGCAAGAAAAAGACATTTTCTATTTGTCATATCCCAAACACTCAAAAATAGGATCTCATTGTAGGTTGAATTCAGCTCAAGGACGATGGATAACCAGCATATCCTTTTCAAAATATACTACAAAACGGGGGGGGAGTACAATTTAATTTATGCACCATAACCTTATGCTAAGAGTCTAACCCATGGCGATATAATTTTACATATCTGGACTGGACATCGTATTTGCAATATGTTAATATAATATTTTATTCATTATAAAGTCTTCTCAGAGTCCATGCTTCCTTCATTCCCACAAGTGCTCTAAATGAATGGCTAGTTGAGGTGCAAAAAATAGAAAAATAAGATCCCTAAGGGGCTTGCTAGGATGCCATCCAAGGAAAGTATAATATAACATAGGTGATAGGTTGCAAGGAAACTCCTCAAGTACTAGAGATCACTGTAGAGACACATGAAACTCTAAAATAGAGTATGCTAGAGAAGAAAATTAGTGTTGGATATATGCCTCCGCCAAATTTTAGCTATCAAGAAGGAATGTACTGACCAATACCATTTTCTTATAATGGGGCCGATAGGTTATATGAAGAACACTTTTCCATACAACATGCTGAATCCATATATGCACCATCCAAGGAAGTTTCAACTAGGGCCATACCTATTATGGTGCATGCAACCATAGACAAAACTTCAGGGAAGACACTGACTAAGTACAAAAAGCCAATTTTCATCCTAGTTGGTGACATAAAAATTGAGAATGAATCATATGATGTCAAATTCAATAAAGATATTATAATGACAACTGAGAATGGTGGTTCCTCCAGAATGATCAACCATGTCGAAAGGGTAACTCTACCACCTCCATGGTATAATCCATACATGGAAGGTCTTTAAAATCTCCCACCACTGATATATAAATGTAGACAATGGTAATTGACCTACATGTTATACTACTGAATATAGGAGTAGAGAAAAAAATGGCTAAGAAGGTGTTGTCCTCTAACCCTATAGTGTAGGATATTTGTTAAAAGCTTGAATAGTTGTAATGTAAGAAGGATGACACCAAGACCTTTATATACTTTTATCACTTTTGAGATGCAACATTACCCTATAATTTTACCACAGTAGAGTTCCAAAAATAATTGGGTAAAGGAGAAGGATCGCTCAAATGAAGTCACACAGATTCACCATGGTGTAAGTTAAAGATGATTAAAAGTCTTGATTTGATGTTTACATATAATACTATTGGGGCTTGTATTTTCTTAGTATACTAAGTAGGATCTGCATTCGTTTACAACTTTGTCACACTTGGAAATAGTATTCATCGGTCAATATGCATGGAACCTAGACCAAGTATTGTCAAAATACGATCTTGAAACAAATAGAAATTTTATGAGAACTACACAAAACTTATGGGAAGATGGAGAGAGATGTAGATGATCTTGAGTTTAAACTGACAAATAATGTAACACTCAATACATGTAGTTGTGATAGAATTAGTAATACATCTATCTTTGTAGTGTTCCAATACTTCTCAAAGTTGATACAAGGTGGGACGTGAATTGCAAACTCGATCAAGAGTGGTGTATGTCATAATGTTGGTCTCGAGTTCAACTGTAACACAATTTTTAGCAACAAAAAAGAAAATACGGACAAAGATGACCAGAAAAACGAATGCATATTCTACTACAGGGGAAGTCTTGATTTTATCTAATGATTACATGATCAAATACATCCAAGACAGCCAAATTATTCCAACTCAAACTAGACAAGTGTATGTCAACTTTGTGTCTATAGAAACACCACAACAATATTAGACACAATGACCTCAAATAGTGCATTCCACTTCACAATACTTCTGAACTCAACCAACATATATGCAAACACATTACCAATATCCTTATAGACATCTTTGAGGGTATGCACCAACCCCCATTTTGACCATCAATGTACAAACCCATCACAATCAATCCTACACCCGAGCTATGTAGTGAGATGGAAGTACAATTCCTAAAAGTCATTATGTTTGTGGATTACCTTAATGGAGAAACATTACTCTCTATGTTATTACAAAACTCAATCAAACATCAAGATATTGTGAAGAAGATCCTTGATGGATCCTATTTATTCAAAGAGGTGAATCTAGAAATTCTATCTATTACAATTAGGCTCATCAAAGTCCCGCATTTGATATCATTTTATGAAAATAAATCTCTAAAAAATAGGACCATAATAAGTCGCTACTCATCAATAATATGCACATGGGGCTCATGATCCCATCATGCTTTTTTGTGAATGGGGATTGCCTCAATGAATGTCCTATAAAGGCAATCATTAGTTTGGGAAGATAACCCATAGATATACAGACCACTACCAAGTACCCACCACCTTCGACAATTTACTCAAATATTTTGTAAGAGAAATCATGCTCCAACTCTAAATTATACAAACGCATTATAAGTATATTCATGCTCATGGAGTTTTTTTTATAGAAATCAACTTCTAAGAAGGTCATGCATCAACTAAAATAAAGTGGTTACCTCATCCTTCAATTAGAATATCAATAATAGTTGGGTAACGCCATTGTTGTCGTCCATTGCGATATTCCAAGCTCTTAGATAGCACATATGAAAGATGATGGTCATAAGCTCATATTCAACATGCTATAAATAGATACTATAATCGGTGTGCCACTAATTTCCTAAGGCCACACCATGTTCTCTATGACCCAAATTTTTTTACAAGAAGATAACATGACATGTACATCTACCCGAATAAAGGAATGGGTTCCCTAATACAAGGCTTTAGTGGTATAGTACACATCCACCAACATTTAAAAGAGATGGGCTTAGGTTTCAACATCCCACCTCAACCACACTTTACATGGTAGAGGCCAAAGTGGATACCGCCTCTCCTTTAGCCCAGACTAGAAGATTTGACAAGCAAATCCTTTCCTACCAAAACATGAATAGGGAGGCCTAGCAAGTACGACGCATTGAAGAACATCAACTAAGGATATTGTATATATGGAACATATGTCCAGAGTACAAAGGTCCCCGCTCTTAATTTCCTTGCTTTATCACTACATCAAATGACAATTCTAACACTACTAAAGCCATCTCTCCCATAGTGATACTTTACCTTATTTAGGAGGAAAAGAAAAAGAAAAGGGCGAGTCGCTCAATATCACAAACATCATTAGGAAAATCATACTTCTTAAATAAGTCCAAGACATCATGTGCATTATCCAAAACAACATGTGGTCCAACCTACCAACAATTAGTAGAACACAAAAGCTCACTAATTATGGAAAAGAGGTTACTAATCCAACTCCTGAAGAAATGTGAAGACCCTTCAAGTTTGTTAGCTTTGCATGGAAAGGGACCATCTATAAATCATCCCACTAATTGAATTCTAACACAGAGTGGATCGATGAGCATCTCGAGGAGTAATATGCAACCATCCTGATGAACATAGAGATACCAAACTAATATTTGAAAGATGAGTTTATCATTTCCATCCCAAAAATAAATGATGGATAAAAGTAGTAGTGA
The DNA here is from genome assembly GCA_963693085.1 of Alisma plantago-aquatica. Classification (NCBI taxonomy): domain Eukaryota; kingdom Viridiplantae; phylum Streptophyta; class Magnoliopsida; order Alismatales; family Alismataceae; genus Alisma; species Alisma plantago-aquatica. The sequence continues at coordinate 233,086,666 of OY856410.1, forward strand.
TGCATATTTCCTCTAAATGTTAGGTACAAGCTAAAGATAATTTCATACAGAGGAGTGGGTTGTCTCAAACATGAAACCACCTCCAATGCCCAAAAAACAACCTGTTAGGAAAAGACACTCTGTGTCATGGAGATTCTAGAGTGATCTTTTCTCCATGCTCTAAGATGCACCAACCTCCCACTAAAAAGTATCAAAAATAAAATTACAAAATAAACAATACAAAAAGTGAGTTAAGGTAACTCTAATTAGAAGGGAGATTGATAGTTACTTCTTAGAGTATCACATAGCTACATATACAAAGGTAAAAAATTTGAAGATGTTCCCATCCCAGAATATATGATGAAAAGAACCAACCATTTGACATTGAAGATGAGAATAAAACAATCAACCTCATCTTATACCCCAAGCCATAGAAAGTCAAAATGGTGGCATGTCTTCCTCAACACATCAAAACCATCTATGGAGCTCCTATGAATTAAATCAATGTATTCTCTTGAAGTTACTTCAACATGCTGAGAATGGACAGGAAGATGAAAATGCATAACCTGCCAATCATCCCCAATATCCACTTAGTCAAGTAGAAATGCAGATGTCTACGACCAGAATTGATCCTCAAGTTCAGAGATTTTTTTCAAAAAAATACATTTTTGTTTCATAGAGAGAGTGTATTATCCTACATTTCTTTCCAAAGTAGTACCATTATCAAAGAAGGATAGTAAGTATGTTACATGGGGACTACCTAGACCACTACAACACATTTCCCAAGGAATAATTCCTTCTATCACACATATACATACTTGTACAAAATATAGTTGGTTACACCCTCTTGAGATTCATGTATGGATTTACATTAAGCATTGAGTGGGGAGTATTCTACTATATAGTCATCCCTTTCAGACTCAAAAATGCCAAACACACATATCAAATGGTGATGGTTAACCTAATCCAGTAATGATGAACAAAGAAATGGAGGCTTATTTGGAGAACATAATTGCAAAAATCAAAATAGTTTGAAGATCATATTATCCACACAAAGAAGCTTTCAGAAGAGATGTAAAGAATCAATCTATGACTTAATCTAGTAAAATGTACGTTCAATGTTACATCTATTAGCCTCTTGGACTACGTTGTCAATTGAAGAAGGACCAAAGTCGATCTTGAGAAGGCATGCACCATTACGGATGCCTTCATCAAAAATAGAAAAAGAGATCCACACCATTCTCACCCATCCTTATTTTATCATCTACTTCATATCCAAGACCACTTCCATCTATAGGACAATATTTAAACTATTGAATAAAATCCCTAAATAAGGATACAAAGATTCGTGTAAAGTGGAACTATCAAAGTTTGAAAGACTACAAGAAAAACCCTCACTCTTTGATTATTTTTGTAGGACCATGATGTGGATGTCTTAATCCCATCAACATCCAATAAACAACATGACATCTACTGCATATCCAAGAATTTCAATAACACCTAGGCACATTACACCATTTTTTTATAAGTACTTCCTGACATTGGTGCATGTTACATGAAAGTTGTAGCACTACTTGATGATGTATTCTCTACAACTAACTGTAAGGTTTACAAAAAAATTTGTGCAACAACATTACAAAACATCTCAGATAAAATCATACATGTGGATCCATCATAGTCCTAAAATGTCAATAAATCTAAGAACAATAAGGGATTTTACACTAGTTGCCAAACAACTACACATGATATGTTAGTGTTGATCTAGTAGATCACAATGTGAAGTGTACACAGTAATATAATTGATAAAAAATGCACACTTTTATAGTGGAAACATGAAAATAACTCATCTTACTTTGATGATGAAGCTCTTCCTCAAGAATTTTCACACATGCCGAGGCCTCTATGTAGTCTATGTAGATGAAGATAACCTTTAAGATGCCACTACTACTTCTAAGGAGAAGTGGATCAGGACTATATATGTGTTAGAATATTCCTATCCTCTCTCTATAACATGAGACTATCATGGGTGTCTTTCTCTTTTTTGTAGGGAGAAACTCAAATTCATTCTAAATTGCATCTCTCATCCCCTACACATCACCCCATTTATATAGGGGATGCATAAGTTAGTGTTTCCCAAAACCAAAATCCTTTTTCTAATTTCAATCTTTGATTAATCATAAAATAGGAAATACTCAAACTATATTTTAGTTAATTGACTAGTCCCATACTCGGTCAGTCCAACGACTCTATCTTGTGTACATTTTCAGTCAAATGATTGGGTAAATATTCAATTGATCAATTCACGATGTAAATTGATCGTCTAATAGTTCAATAAATCATTTGATACCTCTATCACCAAATTTTGAATTATCAAAACAAGAACTTTATGTGATAGTAGAAGCCCCAAAGGGAGAATCAGGAGTTTTTATGATATGAGATTAGAGTTTTTTTCCTCAGAGATGGAAAATTCATCCACCAGGTTTCATCAATTTGCAAATTCTTCCTCATCTATTTAAAAAAATGAAATTGGTTGATATTATGACAATTCCCTAATGCATACATCAGTTGATCCATGGAACATCAGTTGAGCATTGCATGCATCTTTGGATGGGCATCCAAATAATCACTAGCCATTTGTTGAGCCATTGACGTACTCAACCATCAGTCGATTGACTAACATGTTAGTCAATCTATTAGAGCATAGATTAGTCTATGTAAAATTCCTAACTATTATAATTATGATTGTAATTTTTTACTTATTTTCCCTTTATCATCATATGTGTGTAACTAGGTAGGTACCACATTAGATTTGCAATGATACCTAAGACCTCAAAAATAATGAGCATTATCTAAAAACTCATAATTTCTGCCCAAATAATGGAATAAGTTAGAAAACAACTTCAACCAAAGTGTGACCAACATTACCATTACCATATAATCACTTTGTCCCAGATATGTAGTTTGAACCTGAGTCATGAGGTTTGCATCCTCATAATATTCATTTGATGTTTCTTTTTATAAAATAGACTATGAAATACATTGAGCTCAACCTGATATTGACTCACATGATCATGGATATATATTTAGTAGTCTCATCTATCAAGTGTCCAAGATATAATCTAATAGGATAAATTATTTCCATCAATATCACTCACAATAATTCATACATTTCATAGTACCCAATAACTAAATATATAAAAACCCCTGTTAGGGGCCATGTTGACTAGTGTTAAAGTATGCCTGACTATATATAGTTACGATTGTGACTTTAGGTCAAAGGATCTTGGTCACCACTGTCACATTGAGATATGATTCTAAATACCTATGAATGATTACCATATATAAAACTCAAAGTGGGTATGTCTAGTAGACTTGTTATCTAACAAGTTCGTATGTTTCTTACTAGATATCAAATATCATGTAAAACACAATAGTCATCAGTAAGCACACACACTCATATTATGTAATATTGTTTGTCTATTATTTATTCCAAAGTAGTATTACAGTAGGTACTATATAAGAATGAATATTCTAAGTATATCTCATGTTTAAGTCCTATACCTAAATCCATATGTCACTTAGAAAAATATCTTTTAGGACATAACTACATTCATTCTTTATTAATATTAAAACAAACATATTAAATTGAAATGAATTCTATTTTATCTTATCAAGAACAAAATATCCCATTAAAATCATCATATGACTAGATCTCTAGGCATACAACCAATTGTCTCCACTATTATACAACCAAAACCTCATGAATCTAATTCCATGTGATAAACATCACAATCATTCTTCTGTTGTGTCAATACTTTTGTCATGAGTTCAACAACATTTCTTATAGTTGGTAATCCACAAATCTTAAGATCTTATCTATGTATGATCTCTCATGAGAGATGGTAATGTTATAGTGTGTTCTTGGAATGCTAATGTGATATGGGTTCTTTATCTTATGCAATAGATCCATTGTTATCAAAATATAGCTCTACTTCTTAGTCAATGGATGGACTACTCCAAAGTTGACTAGTGAACTTGTTGATCTCTACCAATTCCTTTGTTTCTTTGGAGATAATAATATTCTCAACTTTAGTTTTCTAATAAATCAATGTCTCTTGGTTCAAACTCTTTCATATTAAAACTTTTTCAATGAGGATAAACAAAAATCTTGACTGTGATCAGATATCATTCTTGTCGATTTGCAAAAAAAAATAGTGTAACCATTTATAACTAACTCCTCATCAATGCAAATCAACAAGTGGTCCTTAGTTCTCCTCAAGTAGTTAAGGATGTTCTTTAAGGCAACCTCGTAAGCACCCTTACCTAGATTTATACTTGGATGTTCTTTCCTTGCTTAAAAGATGCTTTAAACCTTGATCTAATCTCTTTATATGACTTAATAACATGTGACATACATATGGTTTCAGTTTGGTCCTGTTTGGTTGATGTTTGAACTAGTTATGCGTGTTTTGGACCAAGTTGCAGTTTACCCATGTTGAGGGTCTATCTTGCAATTTTTCACATGTAGGTTTTGCCTTTTGTGCCTTAGCACCATGAGAGAGAGAATGATCCTTTAAGGCACCTTGTTGAACCTTCATTGATGAGGTGACATTAGGGTTTGCATGGCTTTGCATGGATGCTTGAGTTTAATGGTGTATCGACCTTGTATGTTGGTCCTTGAGGTGTTGCGACCGCAACACTTCCTTGGGTGATGTTTTTTGCACCCTTGGTTCCTTGGGAAAGTGTCTTGGTCACTAGGGTTATATGTGCTTGAAATGTGTTACGAACTTGGTAGTGTTGCGACCTACCTATGTGCTTTGCTTCGACCTTGGATATGTAGTAGACCTAAGTGGTCGCTACACTACCTTGCTTGTATCACCCTTTTTTTTATGAATGTATAGAGTGGTTGAATGTACAATCCTTTGTGGGACATGTGTCCTTTTGGTGCTCTCATGTCTTGACACCTCATGATCTTACCTCTCTCCTACCCCTTGGGTATGTAAGCCCTCTCTTTCGCATGCACGTATCTCTTTTAGCTCTTTTTCCTCTTTTCTTCATTGTGTTCAGCCTAGAGCTTGTGAAATAAGAGAAGGTGGTGACCTTGGTGCTTTGGTGAATGATCTTTCCTTCATGTAGTGATCTTGAGATTGATCATCTTCTTTGTGGTGATCCTCCTAATTGGTAAGTGGTTCTACACCCTTGACTCGGTTTTCCTTTGAAACCAACATATTCCTTTCTCCTCTTAGCCATGAGACTATGGATCACCATGGTGGCTACCTTGAGGATCTTCTCTTCACAAAGGTTGCAGACTATGGTTTGACCATGTTAGCACCTAAGTGAGATGAAGCTTCCTCCTTTATTCTTTCTTCTTTCTTCTTTGTTCGGCCTAGGGTTGTGTTTTCTTCATCTTGAGCTTCTCTTTGACCTTGGTGCATTATTACATTTTGAGTTGACCTTGTGGCCATGGAGTTGATCCAAGTTGGATTTCTTCTTCTCTCTTGGAGATCATGGCTTTGGAGCTTGATCTTCTTATTAAGGCATGTTATATAACTTTCCCCTCTTCTATTATTGCACTATTACCTTGCTTGCATGTTGCTGTTTTTATCTCAAAAACATGATACTAAGATGTTATATGATGCTACCATGATCTAGGGTTTATGATTATGAAGTACTATTGTATAGTATTACTCTTTCTCATAAACCCTAATTTCATGCACCCAGTTTCTAAGTGATGGTGAGTTGATGTTTCTTACATGTGCCTTAATCTTTGGTTTCTTCACCATGTTTGTGTTTGTTTCGACCATCATGTGTTGGTTGGAGATTTTGGTTCTTGTGTGTATATGTTGGATGTTGGTTTTCTCTCTCTTGCATGTCTTTCCTTGTTGATCTTGAAGATGAACATTTCTAGGGTTTTGATGTTCTTTCTTTCATGAGGTTTCATCTTAGTGACATTTGAGTTCTTGATGGTTGATCTTTCATTGCAGTCGACATGCTCTTCTTGGTTTCTTGGGGTTGTCTTGACCATGTTGTGGTCACTACATGTGTTGATGTGGTGGGTCTCTACATGGCTAACTTCCCTTAAGGTCGTTATTCATGATTGGTCTTGTTGCGATCGCAAGAGTGGGCTAACCCTAAGTGGGTGGTCACTACTTGTTTGTTGATGGGTTGTTGGTTGCAACAAGTGATCTTTTGTGGTCAAAATACATGATCTTGTTTGATGGTTTGCTAAAACATAATTGATTTGGGTCACAATAAGGTGTTGACCTAGTGGGGTCGCTACAAGGTGTCACCCATGGTGGTCGCTACATATGCATGGGTGCTGACCACTACATGAATTCACCCTATGGTCGATACTTGTTGTTATTTACATGATGATGTTCACATGTTTATGATAGTAATGTTAAACCCTACTGCATTCGAATAATGTTGGGATGATGTGCTTAGACTTTAATGACAAGTATTGAAATGGAAACCCTAATCAGATATATGAGAAACCCTAACCCTAGTTTTAAGTGTATGTTGTAATTGTTGAGCTTGCTGGAATAAATTGCATTATTTGAAGTTTTCTCTCTCCTACTTGTGTAATCCTAACCTTGCAAGTGGAATGAGTATCATATATGGTGATTGTTGTGGTTGGTTTATATGACATAGGGTTTTAGTTATGAGCCTTAATGAGGCATGATGAGATAATGATGATACGTAGGAACTATGTGATTTGGGTCTTATGTCCTAGAAGAAGCTTCATGCCTAATGTGATGTGATATTCTTGAGTGATGAGATGAGGGATTGTTATCCCCTAGTGATATGATAATGTTGATGGCTTTTTATGGCGTGGTATCAAGCGATGATGTGACAATTTTATACTTCATACATTTTATATCTTCTTTAGTTGTACCCTACCCTTATCTTTGAAGAGTTTGTTTTGAGTTTATACATTATAACTCGATTGATGCTAATATTTACCCAATTGTATTAACTAAACAATTGAAATCCTAATCATGTAGTTTCCATATGCCATAGATCCATCTTCAGCGTCAATACTTGCTGGGTGGTGAAACAGGTTCTCCCTCAGTGGAATTCATAGTTGTATACTGTTGAGTATATGCATTTCATAGGATTGATTACGGTCATACCCTGGTAGGAGAAAAATCGAGGCCATATATCAAGCAATGTGATTTAGTGTATATATATATATTTATATTTAAAATGGTTGTGATAATTGTTGAGAAATATAGGCACAGAGAAAGGCAGTGGAAAAAGAAGTTATCTATGTATTTTCCCATAACAGCAAGATCGCGTCAACTACTATGAAATAGGAATGATGGTTTAATGAGTTATATCTGGTGTTGGAGCAAGTCCAGCGACTACAACTCATTGCAGTTGCAACTATCTTCTAGTTGCTCTTGGATGGTGGCTGTGCAGCTCCTGGTCTTCACCACTAACAATGAATAGGACAACTTCTACATCGACTCATGTGATCTCACCACAGACTGTAGGTTGACTTTCCTCTCCTAGAAGCAGCCAAAGGACTCCTACCTCTAGATTAGTCCACATAGACCAACTATAACTCTTGTCGTTCAACTAGAACAAACACGAAGGAGTTGTCCCTCCTATTGGCATACTAGTCACCAACTTGCTCTCCCACAACAATGATCCTCAGTTGTTCTCTCTCATAGCTATCCCTTCCTAGTCGGGTAGGACTTGCTTGGGATCTCTTAGTTACCACAACCAGAGAGGACAAAAATTGTCAGAGAAACTAATTCTCAATTGTCTGTGTTATTGTTGTGCTATGGGAAGCCCCCAATACCCCATTATTTATAGGCAGGGTAGGGTTAGGGTTCCCAGTCAGTTTGATATCTATGAGGGAGTGGAAGGGACCAGAAGATCTTGAATTTTTATAACCTACAAGACACAAAACAGTTGCCTAGAAGTCCAGATAGTCATCTGGCACTATGAGAAAATCATCTTGTACTACAAGACAATCATCTCGTACTACCAAATGGTCGTCTGGTGGGTTCCCAATTGCATACAAAATTGGCAATTTGTTTCCCATTAATGCTAAACACTATTTTCCTTGCACCACAAGTATTATGCAATCAAAACAATTCAACAAAGTATCTAGAACCTTCCTCCAGTCTAACTGAGTGATCTTGCACATGCGATATAGTCGTCTCACTCACCCAAATGATCATCTAGTGAGCTGAGCCAAATCGGTCAGTTCAACAGATTAAACCGGTTGGTTCACACCTCAATTTGGGCAGAACTTAGCCAATTCAATTTCTAATCAGCCTGATGACCCAAACAGTCATCTCAACACATGGGATGATCGTTTGGTGCACCAAACGGCCATCTCACCCTGTGAGACGATCAGACAGGGTGTAGTTTGCTGATCTATTATGTGAATTGATACCTAAATACTTTAGTAATCAATCCAATCATCATTCAATATCAAACTCCTATTCTAGATGAGTTCCTTTGTGTGTGACCCTATAGGTCTCATATCATGTTGGTAGTGAATGTCCATAAATTGATTATGACATCACAAGCACAAAGTGGTGTCTAGTCACACATAAGTGCTACCCAAATGAATGGAAAGTTGGAGAACAACTTCAACCTACAATATGCTTAAGGTATCCATAATGAACTAGACGCATGGAATCGTCATCCTCTCAACATTCAATCCATGTTCCTTGAACCAAGAGAAGACTGTCTGAGATAATGTGACCTAAATATCATATATTGATTCACATGTGCATGCGCATGCGCATGCGTTTCTCAGTCTTGCTTATCAAGTGACTAGGATATCAATCTCCAATAAGAGGGATAAGTCCCCTCTCTATCACTCACATCTATCTTCATGTGTCAAAGTCACCCATCATCACCATTATAACAACCCATGTTTCAAGACTGCAATTAATGAAGTCAAAGTGTTTATTCCCAACAACATGTGATGAGTGCAGTGATTTCAAGTCTAATAATCACAATCACCACCTTAACTATGAGAGATGACTATGACCACCATTGATGGTTTCGATGTGTCACTTGTCAAGGAGGGTATGTCTGATACATTGTTCCCTAACATGTATCTGTGTGCTTGGTTTGATATAGCCATATCATGACTAGTGAGATTCAATCATCAACAAACCCACAGTCCAATCTTATGTGTTACTGTGTCTATCTACCTTCCACAGTAATAACCGACTAGGGACATAACAAGATTGTACATACTCTTAGCATTCCTAAATATCATTCTCCAATTCACGTTCTTGAAGACATACATTATTGATTTTCATTCTTTAGACATTCATAATGTTTCCTCATTATCTCATAACTGAATGAAGAAAAATGAATTGGAAGCTTGCCTTTATGTGTATTCATCAAATCCTTTATTGTATATGCCATGTCAATGATCACATGAGTGGCTCTATGGGCATACCTTATCAACAATCATACCTCAGTAGGAGTGTGGATGTGATCGTAACTTAGTTTTCACTAATGATGTGCCTATATACCAAGGCGGACTAGGCTGTTTTACAGTTGGAATTTATATGTCACTGCGCTAGACTCAGACTGACAGAGGGTGTGGGAGATCATATGAGTCTGACTTCTCCTTGATCTTGTATGGCACTAATTTTGAATTAGCAGTGGTCAGTTATAGCATGAGTGGTATACCTCATCTCCTCAAGACATAATAAAATGCATAATACAGTCGCATGGTATATTTGCTTAGGGTTGAACACGACTCATTGGATAACCCTTTGCCTTATCACTTGTACTATATAGTTGATTTATTTTGTAAGAGAAATCAACTGTTATACATGTTCTTAATATTCCTTCTAAAAGTATAAGATGTTCTTTGCTCAGTTTCATATGCCTAAATTTCTTAAACGTCATTAATTGTTTTACTCATATCATTTCGCTAAATCTGTTCAACCTGATAATAATGTTATCTCCTACTTTAGCTTATCTGTGTTAATAATTGTTGCTGGTAGAGAGTTATATCTCTTGCTGGGATGTTGGTCTCACCCTTTGGGTTTCCGCATCTTTTAGGTGGTCGTGTACGACGAGGTAGAGAATGTGTGGTTGAGTCTAAGTAGAAGGAAGAACAATATCTATTGAAGGTTGGATATACTACTAGTATTTTGTAGTAGAGCCTACTAGTCATCCCTATACTCTCAATCCTTGAGGGTGTTTTATAGATATTGTACATCGATATGAGGTTTTCAGAAGTATGGCATTTTTGTATAAATATACCTTGTATATATGAACAAGTTATCATATGTAACAGATTGTAGCATGTTGGCCAAGTGAATAGTGATATGTATCATTTTGTAAAATGATATGTAATACATGAGGCTTCATGTAGACTCAAATGTGATATGTTTCCACTTTCGTGGTTATATGGAATCAGTTTTAATTCACCCTATTTTATGGTAACCCTAGATGTTAGTATAGTTCCACGTTTTGTTTGGAGTAATTTCACTTTTTGTGACGAAGGGCATCATAGTTAGGTTGGTATCATAGCTTCAAGTTTGTTGAGTCTACAAGCACATAGGATGAAGGCGTGTGTCTATTCTAGTGTCCTCCAACATATTTCATGGTAACTTCTACATATGCAGAAGAAGAAGAAGAAGAAGAAGAAGAAGAAGAAGAAGAAGAAAAAGAGAAGAAAAGATATGTCTGGAGACATGAAGAACATGCTGAGAGCAGTGTTGTTGAACTAAGAGAGGAAGGCAAGAGATGATGAAGTTCTTGAAGTGCCTCAGTTCGACCCAATAACTTAGCCAATCCCACTTTTCAGCCCATGTTTGGATAGTTCATGGCCACGATGATGCATATGGCAGATAGAATGCCCATACCCCAAGCCAGGGTAGTTGTTCCCGATGTGGAATCTCAAGGTTATGGGAAGATCTTTGAGAGGTTAAGGTGTGTGGGGGCATTGGAGTATGTCGATATGAAGGATCCAACAAATGCTTATATTTGGTTGACTGAGTTGGAGAAGGCCTTAAAAATCCTCAATATCCCCAAAGAGGATAAGGCGAAGCACGCACTGTACCTGTTGAAGGGCAATGTTGGCCATTGGTGGGCCATCAAGGAGGAGAAGAGGACTCGTGTTGTGATCAGTTGGGAAGATTTTCGATGGGATTTTGTGAACTGATACTTCCCTGAGACCTATCTGGATGAGAAGATCATGTAGTTTAAGAAGATCCAACATGGATCTATGACGATCAACAAGTAAAAAACCAAGTTCATGGAGCTTTTGAGATTTTGTCTGCATATGGTTGCTACAGATAAGGAGAGGATTAGACTTTATGAGAAGGGTTTGAGATCGGAGTTGACAATGACAATGTCAGCTCTAGAGAATAGGGAATGATTTACCACATTTGTGGAGTCAGTCAGGAGATTAGAGTGGTTAGTTGTGGAGAAGCGAGATGCAAATACCAAGAAGAGGCCTGCACAGTACCAAGGACAGTCGTCTCAAGGCTTCAAGAAGCCTAGGTTTTTAGCACCTCAGTCATAGTAGAGGTTGACAGTTCACTCTCAGTGGTCACCAAGTAAGGGAAGAGGTCATAGTTTTCCACTGACAGGAGCTCATAGTGCATCATTAGTGTCACTGATGGGGCCGTCCATGCCACAGTATGAGACCAAAACTTGCCACAAGTGTGGGCACGTAAGACATCTAATGTGGGAATGTCTTGTGAAGGATGAAGCAGTGACACAACAGTGGAGACAAGGTCAACAAGGGTCACAGTAGCAATAGTTCAATAGTGGTGGAGGCCGAGGATGTGGTCAAACATTGTAGGCTGGTTTGTCTGGGCAATCCAGCAAAAGACAGGGATGGAAACAAGCAACAACTCGATTTTATGCTATGAGTCATCCAAAATGACTTGTAAACTCGAGGGTCATGACAAGTCAGATGGAGTTATTTCATTCTGATTTGTCTTCTTCCTATTTTATATCTGTGTTGGTTGACCCAAGTGTGACATATTCTTTTGTCACTAGTGAAGTGATTGCTAGTTGTTCTTTGCCTATTAGTCATAAATGTGATAGTCTTTGCTTAAAAACCCCTTTGGTTGGTTTCATTGAGTTGCGGGAGGTGTGTCCATCAAGTGTTCTTTCTTTCTTGAGGCATATCATTCAAGTGGATCTCATACCACTTGACATGAATGGATTCGATGTGATCCTTGCAATGGATACTTTGGAAAAGTATCAGGTGGTCTTGAGATGTAGTGTCAAGGTGGTGACATTTTGTGATGGTGACGTTTCATGGAACTTCCAAGGAGATATGTCAACTATGATAGTGGAGAGTTGATGAGGTAGGGCTGTGAAGTGTTTTTGGAAAATGTGGCAGATACTAAGCGAGGATTTCTAGTATTCAAGAAGTGGTTGTTGTTTGAGAGTTTGCGGATGTGTTTCCCGATGAGCTCCTAGGTGTTCCCCCTCCCTGAGAGATTGATTTTGAGATCAATCTCGTTCCTAGTACATAGCTAATAACACAAACATTGTACAAGATGGAACCAGTTGAGATGCAAGAGATGAAGAAGCAGTTGTCAAAGTTGCTTGAGAAGGGATTTATTAGATAGAGCACATCTCCTTGGGGTGCTCTAGCATTTTTTGTTAAAAAGAAAGATGGATCCATGAGGTTGTGCATCTACTATCGACAGTTGAACAAGGTGATGACCAAGAACAAGTATCAATTATCATAGATAGATGATTTGTTTGATTAGTAGAGGGGTGTTGCGGTGTTCGTGAAGATAGATCTGAGATTGGGATACCATCGGTTGTGGATCAAAGAGGATGACATACCCAAGTCATCTTTTAGGACTTGGTATGGTCACTATGAGTTTGTGGTTATGCCGTTTGGGATAACCAATGAACCAACAACATTCATGGGCCTGATGAACAGAGTGTTTAGACCTTATCTCGACCAGTTCATGGTTGTGTTCATCAATGCCATCCTGGTCTACTACTGTGACAACCATCAACATGAACAACAGTTATAATAGGCGTTAACCTTGTTGAGACAACACAAGTTGTACGCTAAGTTCAACAAGTGTGTGTTTTGGCTGAAGGAGGTGTCATTTTTGGGACACGTCATATCTGTTGAAGGTGTGTGTGTAGATCCCAAGAAGGTTTATTTTGTGTTAAAATTGGAGAAGACAAAGACACCGACAAAGGTTCACACTTTATTTTGGTTGGCAAGTTACTACAAGAGGTTTATAAAGAACATCAATGCAGTAGAGTTACCCCTAAAGAAGTTGACAAGGAAAGGTGTGCCGTTTATCTAGGATGACAAGTGCTATGTTCTTTTCAGCTTTGAAGGAGAAGCTGACCTGAGCAAGGAAAGGGCTACTTAGTCTTTTGTGATGTGTTGAAGAATGGTTTGAGTTGTGTGCTGATGCAAGATTAGAACTTGATTTCTTTTACTTCACGAAAACTTAAGAAACACAAGGAGAGCTACCTGACACATGATGGAGCTTGAAGAAGTGGTTCATGCTTTGAAGATATGGAGCCACTACCTTTATGGTGAGAAGTGTCAGATCTTCACCGACCACAGGAACATTAAGTACATATTTTCATAGCAAGAGTTGAACATGCGACTGAGACGATGGATGGAATTGATTAAAGAATATGACTGCACTATAGACTACCATCCAGGGAAGGCAAACATGTTGGCAGATGCTTTGAGTAGGAAATCTTCTTCGTCACCATCTGTTGATAAGGAACGATTATGTTTTTTGGTGTTCCATAAGAGAGACATGTTGGTCTCCTTGCATCAGATAAATGTAAAGTTAGAGGTGTCCCTATTAGCAGGACTATTGGCCCAGTTATAGGTGAAGTCTATGTTAAGGTAGCATATCAGAGATGTACAGTGTGATGATACTGTGATACGGTAGATCTGCGTAGAGTTTGGTAGTGGGTAGTGTGATGGCTTCCACGATTCAGAGGATGGGACAATATGTTACCATTGTAGAGCATTGGTTCCTAATGTTGATGATCTAAGGAAGTTGGTTTTGGAAGAGGCTGACTCTTTGATGTACACTATGCATCCAGGTAGCACCAAGATGTATCACAACTTGAAGGATATGTATTGGTGGCCTGGATTGAAGTGTGATGTAGCTGAGTTAATGTCAAAGTGCACAGTGTGTTAGCAGGTTACGAAAGAGCATTAGAAACCTATAGGGACTTTATAACTGTTGCCTATATTGCAATGGAAATGGGATCATATCATGATGGACTTTCTAGTTGGACTTCCTAGGACAACCAAAGGTCATGATTCCATATGGGTTACCATTGATAGGTTGATTAAGTCAGCACATTTCCTTCCTGTAAAGACAACATATACCAGTGTGAAATTGGCACATGTGTATGTTGATGAGATCATTCGTTTGCATGGTATCCCAGTTACCATCGTGTCAGATAGAGATCCTTAATTTTGGTTCACTTTTGTGAGTGTCTTCATATAGCCATGGGTACGTAGTTGAGGTTCAGTACAACTTTCCACTTGCAGAAAGACAGATAGTCTGAGAGGATTATATAGACTTTGAAAGATCTATTAAGAGCTTGTGTCTTGTAGTTTTTGGGCAGTTGGGATGTACATCTAAGTTTGATAGAGTTTTTTTACAATAACATTTATTAGAGGAGTATTGATATGGCATCCTATGAGGCTTCATATAGGAGATGATGTAGATCTTCATTGTGTTGGTCAAAGACTAGTGAATACCAACTTCTAGGTCCTGAGCTTGCACCGCAAACAACAGAGAAGATAAAGATGATTCAATAGCACTTGAAGGTAGCCCAGGATAGGTAGAAGTCTTAAGCTAAAAATCGTGGTAGACCGTTGGAGTTCCATGTGGGAGACAAGGTGTTTCTTAAGGTCTCTCTTTGAAAAGGCATGTTGAGGTTTGGGAAGAAGGGTAAGTTGGCTCCCAGGTATATGGGACCTTACCATGTAGTGGAATGTGTTGGAAAGATGGTTTATAAGTTGGAGTTTCCACTTGATTTGCACAGGTTACAACCAATGTTCCATGTTAGTATGTTGAGGAAGTGTCACCCTGACACAGAGTTGGTTCTACAACCAATAGAAGGTTGAGCTAGATGAGGATGTGTCATATGTGTACGATCATTTGTTGATCCTTGATAGGAGGGTGAGGAAGTTGAAGAAGAAGTATATCATTTTGGTTAAGGTTTTTTGGCTTCACCATGGGGTGGAGAAATCCATGTGGAATCTTTAGGATGAGATGTGTAGGAAGTACCCATTTCTTTTTGCATAGGATTTTAGGGGAGAAATCCTTGTTAGGGATTTATGGTTGTAAGGCCCCTAACTTAGCTTTTTGCTTGTATGTGTTTGCTTGCTTAATAAGATGCTTTAAACCTTGATATAATCTCTTTATATTCCTTAATAACATGTGACATGTGTATGCTTTTAGTTTGGTCCTATTTAATTGATGTTTGAGTTATTTATGCTTGTTTTGGACCAAGTTGCAATTTACCCATGTTGAGGGTCTATTGCAATTTGTCACATGTAGGTTGTGCCTTTTGTGCCTTAGCATCATGAGAGAGATAATGATGCTTTGGGACACCTTGTTGTACCCTATTAATAATCGGATTCAACCAAATAGCCAAAACTTATGTTTATTGTGAATCTTATGATATTCTTTATCTTACCTCGCAATAATCCATCGCTAAGATTATTCTTCTTCCAAAGCATACGGCTTTCTAGATCACACTATGCTTGGATATGAGCAAGAAAAGGATTACCTCAGTGCTTACAATTTCTTTTCTACTTGTTGTCACCCTCTACACATCTCACCTTTCTTCTTTCATGTGGATTGAGAACTCAGTTTGCATTTCAATAGCTCAAGTCAACTCATTTGCAAGTACCTACCAGAAGAAATATGAAATTTTCCCCAATCATGTTTTTGAGTCTGGAGGGGTTAGCTTAGCAACCCAAGTCATCATTCTCTTGTGTGCTTTCCTTGGGTGATGTTTATTGCGACTTTGGTGCCTTGCAAAAGTGTTTTCTTTTCTAGTTTCATATTTTCTTGAGATGTGTTGTGATCTTGGTAGTGTTATGACCTACATATGTGCTCTGCTTCAACCTTGGGTGTGTAGTGGGCCTAAGTGGTCACTACACTACCTTATTTGTATCACCCTTTATTGCATGCATGTCTAGAGTGGTTGCATGGCTGATCCTTTGTGGGAAATTTGTCATTTTGGTGCTCTCACATCTTGACACCTCATGATCTTACCTCTCTTGTACCCCCTTGGGTATATAAGCCATCTTGTTCACATGCAAGTATCTCATTTAGCTCTTTTTCCTCTCTTTTCCCTTGAGTACGACCTAGAGCTTGTATAGTAAGAGAAGGTGGTGAACTTGGTGCTTTGGTTGACAATATTCCCTTACATGTAGTGATCTTGAGCTTGATCATCTTATTTGTGGTGATCCTTAGTGATCCTCCTTCTTGGTAAGTGGTTCTACACCCTTGATCTTGTTTTCCCTTTGAACCAAGATTTCCTTGTTGATCTTGAAGATGAATTTTTCTAGGGTTTTGATGTTCTTTCGTTCATGAGGTTTCATCTTGGTGATGTTTGAGTTCTTGATGGTTGATCTTTTGTTGCATTTGACATGCTCTATTTGGTTTCTTGGGGTTTCCTTGACCATGTTGTGGTTTCTACATGTATTGATGTGGTGGGTCACTACATGGCTAACTTCCCTTGAGCTCGTTACTCATGGTTGGTCTTGTTGTCGTCACAAGAGTGGGCTAACCCTAAGTGGGTGGCCACTACATGTTTGTTGATGGGTTGTTGTGCGCACAACAAACTCTAATCCTATGTGTGTGGTGGAAACACATGTTTTTGAGTTGTTTGTACGCAACAAGTGATCTCTTTTGGTCGACATACATGATCTTGTTTGATGCGTCACTACAACATAACTATTTTGGGTCGCAATAAGGTGTTGACCTAGTGGGGTCTCTATAAGGTGTCACCCATGGTGGTTGCTACATATTCATGGGTGATGACCGCTACATGAATTTACCCTAGTGGTCGATACATGGTGTTGTTTACATGATGATGTTCACATGTTTATGATAGTAATGTTAAACCTTAAGGAATTCCAAGAATGTGCGGAATGATGTGCTTAGAGTTTAATGACAAGTATTGAAATGGAAACCATAATCGGCTATATGAGAAACCCTAACCCTAATTTCTAGTGTATGTTGTACTTGTTAGGCTTGCTTGAATATAAATAGCATGAGTTGATGTTTTCTCTTTCATACTTATGTAATCCTAACCTTACTGGTGGAATGAGTATCATATCTAGTGATTGCTATGGTGTGTTGATATGACACATGGTAATGATTATGAGCCTTTATGAGGCATGATGAGATAATGATGATATGTAGGAACTATGCGATTTGGGTCTTATGACCTGGAAAAGGCTTTATACCTAATGTGAGGTGATATCCTCTAGTGATGAGATGAGGGATTGTTATCCCCTAGTGATGTGTTAATGTTGATGGCCTTGTATGGCAGTGGTATCAAGTGATGATGTGACAAGTTCATACTTCACACATTTAATTTCTTCTGGACTTGTACCCTACCCTTATCCTTATAGAGTTTGTTTATGGTTTGTACGTTGTAATTTGATTGATGCTAAAAGATGCCCAATTGGCTTAACTAAACAAGGGAAACCCTAATCATGTAGTTTCCATGTGCCATAGATCCATCTTCAACGTCAGTACTTGTTGGATGGTGAAACAGGTTCTCCCTCAGCGGAAGCTCAAAGTCATATATTGTTGAGTATATGCATTTCATAGGATTGGCTATGGTCATACCCTCACAAGAGAACAATCGAGGCCGTATCTCTGGTGATGTGATTCAGTGTATATATTTAATATGTTTTGAGAATGGCTATGGTCATACCTCGGTAGGAGTTTGACTGCGATCGTAACTCAATTTTCACTAGTGTTGTGCCTATATACCAAGGCGAACTAGGCTATTTTTCATTTGCAATTTATACGTCACTACGGAAGACTCAGATTGACTGAGGGTGTGGGAGATCATAGGATTCTGGCTTCTCCTTGATCTTGTATGTCACTGATTACAACTTAGTAGTGGTCAGTTGGAGCATGAGTGGTATACCTCATCTCATCATGGCATAATAAAAGATATAATACAGTCATGTAGTATATTTGCTTAGGGCTAAACATGACTCACATTGGATGACCCTTTGCCTTATCTCTTGTACTATTTAATGGATTTAGGAAAATTAAATAAAGCATCATTTATAGTCTATTCCATATTTTTAGAAAAGGGTCCAAGTCTAGGCCATCGTATTATTTATTTGCTTGCTCATATTTTTAGGATAAATTTGATAGATAGTTTTGGTATTATATGGTATTCCTACCAATTACTAGAATTTCCTATGTTAAATGGATTTAATATAATTATTAGATAGATAAAAAATAGTGCTACATTTATCAATGGACAATCTGACTGGATCGACAACCCAGATTGATCCTGATTCCATGCACTTGTTGACCTTCTCAATGAGGTAGAGACTCTATGATTGGTCCACCTCTGATCCAGCTCGCACCACGTCTGCTCCATCCTCCTTCCTTAGTGGTTGAGTTCTTGAGAAGCTTGGCTCAATTTAGTGAGTCATAGCTTGGGCTAGGATCTTGATCTCTGTGTGTTAAAGGTGTGACCACCTTTATGGAGCAACCCCACACCAGGTCAGTGTTGTCTGGACTTGTGGCTCCCCCTAGAGCTCTATGCCATCGAGGTGGGTGGAATTGTCACCAAAGGAAGGAAGGTTTGAGAGGAGGAAGTAAGTTATGAGGTTGTTGAGATTCCACAAAGGTGCACTGGGGCTCGAAGAGGGTGAGGGTGATTTAGGATTTTGTGAGGAGGGTTCCTAGTCCAAGAAGCCAAGGTGGCTGGAGGTTGAGGATGATTGTGTGGAGAGAGGTGTTTATGGTGGTCGCACAAGGAATTGAGGTTCAAATATGACTAAAGGTGGTGTCAGGGATTTTAGAAGTCTTAAATAGATAGGAGGAGGTGTGGGGGAGGAAGCCCTAAATTGAGGTCATCTTTGAGTGAGAGGCACAACACAATGGGAGGTGGTTCTCCCTAATCTGATCACCCTAGAGAGCGTGAGGGGGCTTGTTGGGTTAGATTTCATGAGAAGAGAAGAAATATCCCACCAAACCCGTGAGAAGTTGGCTAGGTTGGTTGCAGGAGATCGGAGGTTTGAGGGCTAGACTATTATGATGAGGCTCGCGTCTTGCGGGAGGTTGAATACAATGTCTCCCTTATTGGATTGTAATTGGATGGCCAAGATCAAGGTCCATGATCAATACCCACCCCATCCTAATAAAGTATGTGTGCCACATATATATGTCACACCTTAGTCGATTAATCGACTGACTTAGGTCTAGGGTCCTTAACAAAGGAAATTATGCTTGTAATAAATGCTTATATCTTCCAATTGGTATGTCCAATAGGTATGATATTTTAGTTGGATCTCTATGATGAGGCTATATAACTATGGTAGAAAATTTGAATCCAAATTTGAATGTTTATTATAGTAATTTCACTAGGTTGCTAATACACTTGAACCACCCTAGTGTGCAATTAGAGTTTGCATCATATTAAAATGTGAGCATCCAAACGATCAAAACATCAGGGTAGGTGAGTGAGGGTATTTATGTAATTAATTTTTAATGATTATTCCTATAATTAAATTTCCAAGAGATACAAACTATGATGTAAAAACTTACGTTATCACAATAAACTAGACAAAATTCCTCAAGCTCAAGTCCCAATCGTGAATAGGTTATTTTGTAGATCAAGTCCAACCTTAAGTAGAAATATCACTACAAGTTTGGTATCTTGGATCAAGAACTCATACAAAACATCTAATTTTGAATCCCCATCCCCAATAAGAACCTTCCATTCAAACCCTACCCTACGTAGGAAAACCTTACATTTTTACTTGGAATCCCAACCCTGCCATGAGTAGGAAAGTCCTACATTTTAATTTGGAATCCAAAATATTCCTTAAGTTGTGGTCCAACATTCTCATTTGGCATGAAATATCTACCCTAAGTATTCACCTCACTTATTTTTTGCATTTCATTCCTATCTTCAGCACGAACCTTGCATTTCATCCATACTAAGACATACCCAGAGTAGGAACTTTGCATATCATCATATCATTCAATTCCTATATTTAATATGTCATTTGCCTATCAAATGACCTATGTTGCATTGGGAACTCACGTACTCTACCTATTTATTTTTGTGAATCTAACTCTAAGTTGGACCATTATCATTTCATATCATCAATATGGTCTTAGTGAATCAACTAATGCACTCAAAATCGAATCACATGGTTTAGAGAGAATGACATCTTTCCAATATCATTCTCCTCGTGGTAAAATATTTTTAATTCAGACTCATAACCATTGGAAAATTTCTTAATGAGTCTAACCTTTGGCCCTTTGTGACAAAAAATGTGGGTCATAATTGGCTTAAACATGTGGTTTTAAGTAATATCTCGATACTTGTCTTGAGAGGGCCAAAATTTAGACACCACATTTTTTGGTCACCTAATAAAATATCATTATTAAATCATCTCTTTACCTAGTGATGGGAATTATCATGTCATTCCAAAATTTTCTATATTCTTCCACCTATTAAATCCATTTATTTACCCATTTTCCATCTATAAGGGGTTCACAAATGATAGACATTTTTATAGACTTAAGTGCAATTTGGTATTTAATTGAGATTTATAAAAGATGTTTTTATTAAATTGACCATTCAAATTCTCTAGGAATTAAATATTAAATCTGAATCCTACTTGAAATTTAATTTCCTTCCTATCTCTCCTTGAAATGATAAGACACCATTTTCAAGAAAAATACTATATATTTCAATTCCATATTATTTTGAATCCAATTTTTTTCTTGACTTCATTGCATATTTTTATCAAAATGGGAAAAATGGAATAATTCACCCTCTAGATTATTATATATCTCCTTCATTTTTCTTGTCAATTGGAATCCATTGCTCAAGGAACAATCTTGCAATAAAAAAACTAGTCTAAGATCAATTATTAAGCTTCTAGTGAGTCAAAAAAACTCAAAATTGAAAAAGAGACATACTGCTCTGGGACACTCATGACATATTATAATGTTCTACAAGTCTCGCCGCTTAGAACAAATTCACGTCCCACCACTGCCCTATCTCCAAAGAATGAGGCAATTTGGCAGCACTAAGGAGTCAAACTTGATTTTTTTCCTAATATAGTAAGGAAAGGATTTCTTGTGTGTGAAATTCACTTATCTCAACATTATTCCCCCAACTAAGAAACAACTATATGTACCTCACCATATCCAACATCAACCATCTAAATTTCCACTCTCATGAAGCCATATGTCAAACTATTTTCTATTGCATATCAATGTCAGATTCTTGTCTAAAATATCCTTCTTCTAAACAAATTGATACCTAGCGAGACTATAGAAAGGGAAGGATGCACAAAAGTTATAGAAATTTAGGTGAATCACTCTAATTATTATATATCAACTAAATTAGGTCAATATCTTGCAAGTTTCGACTATTTAACTATTTCTTGAAGAAGTTTATCATTGCTATAATTGTTTGTCTTTCAACTTGTCCATGATCTGACAACTTATAATGTAAGGATAACTAGAACTTAAATGGTCATATTCCTACTTGTCTAATTTCTTTAACTACTTGGTTTTCATTGTTAAACTAGATATTTACATTCGATCTAGTAATATCATTAACATTGATTAATTGAAGTATATATTACTATGATTATCTAGTTATATCAGTCACAATCTAAATAGCACGTTCATTTTATCAATCCTATAGATTTGCATGTATGACTTGATAATATGATTTTATAGTCAGTTCAATCATCATTTATCATAATTTCTTACATATACATGTTCCATATATCTTGAGACATCATGCAAATTTGATTTTAATAATTCTTACATGATCATGATTCAAAATATCTTCTTAAGTTATCTTAACCATATAATGTAACTTAATAAACTTTATGATCATTAATCAACCAACTCTATATATCTCTTGATATATTTAGTTTTCTCTTTATTTTGCTTCTATTTCCATATCTCATCCTTGTGTCCTGGGATGGATCTCTACCATAGAGATCTTGAGGCAATCAGGATGGATACACTAATTCAAATCTTATGTACATATATTCTTGAATTCATCACAAAATAAGGTGGCAACCAACTTTTTTTTATGTTTTTGTTTTTCTAAAAATGCATTTTCAATAACCCCTAAGACTTGATTCTAAAAATAAGTATTTTGTTAATATCTCTAAGTTCCTACTACTATAATTGTTAATATTAGTGAATCTATTTGTTCAATTTGTCTATATGTGACCTCCATATATTGCAAGATTTTCTTTCTTTGTTGGTTGTCCTTCTATACATCAAGAAATGTAAATCTTGTGTGAAAGAAAAACTTGGGATTCAATGAATATGTAATTTATGACCTCATGATAATAACCTACTAGATTTTTACCACTCAATGATGGCATTCAGAGTCTTATAGCCCATCTAGTTTCAATAAGGTACACTTAAACATATAGTATGCACTTTGTTGGGATGTTGTGGAGTCATGAACATGTTCTATGTGTGCATTCTTCCCATCGTTGTGAATTTTACTGACATATATTCTAATTGGATGTCTAGAGTCTCTTTTTATAAGGGTCTTATAGGAGGTATGTGTATTTTATCACATAGTTTTGTCTCTCTAAAAGATTAATGTATGTAGGTTTGTAAATGTTATTTATAGACTAAAAAATATGTGTTCATGTCTTGATAAGTTAAGTTACATTTTGGTTTTTCATTTTGTAGATCTTATATTCACCACCACCTGAAGCCTTAATATAGTGGATTTAAATGCCTAGAATACCAACAAGACCTCAAACCAATCATGGTGTCTCTTAAAGATGAAATATATGCTATTTATCAACTCCAAAAAAGAGATTCAACTTTTCCATACATTTACTTGTCCAAAGAGAAATAAGTACTCATCACCACATTATGATCTTTATATATTACACCACATAGATTTGGGACCAATCATATAGAGCAACTACAACCAATCTATTAGCTATGTACTTTGAGATATGTTCTTCTTAACTAGCAAGAACGTTAGTCTTTGGGTAGTCTTTTTATTACATTACTAATGGATGGAGAGTAGTGAAAGAACTTTTGGATATTACTCCGACACAAAAATGCTAACATCTATGATTACAAAATGCAATCTATAATATAGTTTTAGTTCTTTTTCCTATTATTCTTTTCTCTTTCTTAAATGTTATGCGTAGATTCACATATTTGTTTAAAAAATCGCAATTTATTCATCCTGTTGCCATGGGGTTTTGAACTTGTGACCTCTCAATCATACAACATAAAATTTACCACTCAGGTGCCACTACATTGGAAAATATACATATATTTTGACACCTTTTTGGATATAAAATGGATAGCATATTTTTAAAAATCAGAACCAAATAATGATTATATTTCGTGATCAAGGTTTTTGGAGTTCTATTATCAAAATTATGTTTATGACATCATCTTTTTGGAAGTGATACAAGTGGTTTTCTAGATACCTATGACTTCTCTAATAATTTCATTTCAAAATTTAGAGAAAACTCAGGTATTTTTTAATGGAGATTTTCCATATTGGTGTGAACCTTTCATATTATAAAACAAAGTATAAAATTGGATTACTTGAAGTTATCACCATCCTACTAGAATGACTACTTATTTTATTTGGTTGCATATGTACCTTTGGATTATAAAATTCCTATTATTAGAATTTGCAAATATGTAGTTCAACTATATGAAAACTAAGATATTATATTACATTAGACCGTACATAGATAAACTGGGGAATAGTCATTGATATGAGAAATTATAGATTACACGGAATTTAGATTGTGTAAAATTAAGAAGTTGGATAGAAGGCATGAGAACATAATTTTCATATTGAAATGTAGATCCCAAGAATTATGGGATCCGTATTGATGGAAATCTAGTTCTAGATATGGAACATGTGTGACAAATTGGATAGTCACACATACAGAAAGTTGTGTACATTACTCATTGACATCCCAACATGGAGCATACATCTATTGAACGTGTATAGAAAGTGTGGATAAAATAAGATCAGTAAGAGTGTATATTGGTGTTCATCAAAATTTACCAAAAATCCAAACAGACAGTTGTAGTCCATTAATTTACAATATATACTATAGTATTTTGGTATCAAATACGCAAGTAATAGTGGTATAACTCATTAAATTTCTTCATCTTGGATTATATAGGACAAAAACATCTATTCAGGAGAGTTTAGGAACTTACGTTTGAAGAAATTGTAAGATTAAATTTAGTCAAATATGGGAGTGTGATAAAATGTAGAGAAGAACAAGCCAATATATGGCACACTACCTTTTGCTAGAAGAATTCACTAACTTCTTGGCTTAGGATGGGATACCTGATCCTCATCTTCATCAATCACATAATGATTAGAATATATCAGTTGCCACCATGTGATATTGGTATGTGATAGGTACTTCCCTTGTTTTGATAACAAGGCTCATCACAAAATGAAGTTACTAATAGTTCACCATTAGGATTCCCTACTTCAACAGATCACATAGGTACACAATTAGAATAAACTATTAGTTGATAGTTAGTGGATTGGATCATGAACCTTAAAGTAAATAAGAAAACTGGTATGAGAGAAGAAGAAAACAAAAATTATATTGACAAAATAAATGATATTTGAACATCCTTATAGTAATAGATAAGAAAATGAAATAGAATATATTGTACTCAACAAAATATAATCATTCAAAGGAAGATCGTGCACAATGCAAAGATACATGAGAGATGGTTGGGGGATGACTGAGGTGGATTCTCTCTATAGGATTTTACACTTGGATTAGGACACTCTCATAACTTTTTATTATAATGAAAGTGTACAATCGAAGAAATATTCTTAATGAATATGGCTTTTGGTTTGACAGAAACTTAGTAGGGATGGCCTATTGAATTTTTATCATCATGGATGTTGTTCCTAATACTAACTGCTACTGGCATGCCATTTCTTTCTTTAGGATGCAACTCATGTCTGCAGGAATTAATGAATTCATGATAAATTTTAACTTCATG